>JACXGM010035048.1:0-11795 GCA_016801145.1 Umbra pygmaea | reverse complement strand
ACTATTCAACTGTTAAATGATAAATGGAAAAGTAAAATGAAGTCTTTTTTAAATTTACTTTGTTATTTGATGATTGAAAAAGTAAAACAATGTATTTTTTAAATTTACTTCATTGGCTTATAGTAGGCAATGGAAATGATAAACATTTAATTATCCTCATTTCCTTTTACTACATTTTGGCGGTCCTGGGATTCCATAGCAATGTGCTGTATATAATTAATTTGTAATTCTGAAATGTAATTTGCAATATGGGGTAGTTGCGATGCCGACATATTCATCAATGATTGCTGGTTCAACAATTCACTGAACCGGGTGGTTATACCATAAACACCGCTAGTCACACTATAGAATTTGCGTACACGAAGTCAGACCAGACGTGAGATTTTATCGCAGCCTACGATCACGTTCAAATTGATAAATCCCTTGCTTTCCGTAGGAATAGACGTACGCCCGTCGTTTGCCTGTTTTATGTCGTACGCATTTTTCATAAATGAGGGCCAGTGTGTTTTATAAAGGCTGAAATTGTGAATTCTTGCCTAACATTCATGCTCCAGGGTCTGAATCAGTACCTGAGGTATCCCTGCAGCAGCAGGTGTGTGATGACGGCTTCCACCTCCAGGCGGGACAGGGCGGTGGTTTGGATCATCTTCCTGCGTTTGGCCGGACCTTTACCCATCCAGGCCTCCGTCACCTTCAGAGGGGTCAGCTTCTCGTCCAGGGAGCTGGCCACTTCAACGATCTGGACCACATCTCTGGCATACTGGGTGATGTCCACTGTGATGTAGTCTGGAAGTCCACATCTGGTCAGGAAGCCTCCATATACACATCTACTGTACAAGAAGACAGAGGAACTCCTACAGTCCCAATGCCAAGTTGACTACCCCTACACTTACCATTGCCGTTGCGACATACATCACACATCTTGTTGCATCCTTCATCATCCCAAACCTCGTCAAAGTGAACGGCCATCACAGAGCGCCGACACCTTCAACCAAAAGATACACGTTTCAGACCCTTGAATGAAATAGTAATTTATTCATGCCAATTAATTTTGTGATTGGTTGGCTTAGACCATACCGGTCCACGTTCTGGCAGTACTCGACCATGTTCAGCAGCTTCTTTTGTCCTACATTCTCCATGACAACCATGGTACTGATCCTGAAGATGTCATTGAATCCAAAGTATACTATGCAGTCTGCCGGCTTGTCGTCCCGGCCTGGAAAAACCACAGTAAAGGTCAGAGGTTAAAGGACTTGACATGTGGTGACCCCTGGAGGTCTTCAGTGAAGGTCATGCCCACCCACTGCATTAAAGACTTTATTATTTTCTTGTGGCGGCCCTCAGACTGACGTCTTATTGACCAAAGTGTCTCTGTCTGAACATTACTGAAGAACACAAGGCTGAAGGATGTTGAAAAGTTCACTCCTGCTAAAATGTTGATCTATTTTAGATTAGATGTATTGCAACTAGATGACAGAAACAGCAGGTATTCCTACTTCTATTAGGTGGAAGCTTCAGAAGTTGTTCTACCCAGTTCCCAGAGAGGGGTGCTCAAATTGTCGCGTACCTGCACGGCCACTCTCCTGGTAGTAATTCTCTATGGACTTGCTGATGGTGTGGTGGATGACAAATCTGACATCAGACTTGTCGATCCCCATGCCGAACGCCACAGTGGCAACCACCACCTGGATTTTGTTGGTGCTCCATTTGCGGTGAACGCGCGACTTCTCCTCTGGGGCCATGTTAGCGTGGTATGGAAATGCATTGATGCCTGTCTTTTGTAAGTCTTCAGCGACATTGTCTGCATCCTTCTGGGAAAAAACGTAAACTATCCCTGCCAAAAAATGGAAAGACAAAATGTTTGGAAGCCTTGAAAGAAGGCTGGGTTATGGAAATAGGGACTATTTACAGTAGGAATTTCACAGACATGAAATTACTCAATAGTTGTGATCATCTCTTGAAACTAAAGCTAAGTATCCATGTGACACAACATACTGCGTTATAAATATCAAAATAAATATGTACGGACAAATTTCACACACTCAAAATAAATATGTTCATGCTAAAATACAGAATTGAATGCAATTTTAAAAAGTAGTTTGGCAGCCCTATTCATACAAAATGTCTTAAATATCTCTAAATTAATGGATTTTAAACCATGCTTTCTTTCGCTTATTTAAATTACCTGACTGGTCCTTATATCTGTCTTTGATCAGTGCTGAGATGTCACTGATTGAATCCTCACTGTTTGAGTCCTTAAAGCGTACCTGGAAACAGAATAAGAGCACACAGAGCCTCAATACTTCACTGATGAAGATACAGAAGATACATTTAATTAACAAGTGTGTGCTTTTAAAGTTCACAACAACAAGTAGCAGCAGTATCTGTGTCTGGCTGCATGACAGTCACCTCATAATAGAGGTTGGTTCGGTTGAAGGAGGCGGTGATTGTGATTGGCTCAGGGACACACAGGATCTTCTGACAGTCTTTTAGAACACTGCCGGTTGCCGTGGCTGTAAGCCCTAGCAATGGAACCTTGGGGAATTGCCTCTTCAGTATCCCCAGGAGCTTGTAGTCTGAAGGGAGGGGGGCAGTCAAATACATTCATTAGGCATGAGTCAGAAGCTTAGTCTCTACACTAGCATAGAACTTACAATGAGTCTACTGGACAGGCAATCTAAGTGGAGTGCATAGCGATGATAAATATTTACATGGTAGTGTCCATAACTGGGTAGTATTTGTTTACATAAGAATGAACTGAGTAACCATTTCCCTTTTAAACAAACACATAAAAGTATCCATGTTGAGTGATGAGTGGGCGTAATACTTTAACCTCCTAAAACAAAGGAGACATAAACAGGAAGTAGGTCATCCTGACTGTACAGCCGTCGCTCACCAGGCCTGAAGTCATGTCCCCATTGGCTGCAGCAGTGCACCTCGTCCACAGCGATGCGGCTCAGGCGGCCGGAGTTGTAGGCCTTCTCCAGTCTCGACATCAGCAGCTTGCTCTTAGCGATCTTCTCCGGAGTCACATAGAGCAGCTTGAACGGCGCGTTGGTGTCCGTCATCCCTGCCAGAACCATCTTAGCATGTTCCTGAGTTCAGGAAGAAAAACAGTCTGTGAAGTCGCTGTCAGTATAACTGATATTAAGACACGGGACATCAGTAAGAAAGGAAATGTGAACATGTGTATTTTCTATTTTGGTCATTACCTTAGAGCTGGATGCGTTCAGAGTGACAGCTTCAACCTCAATAGACTTCAAGTACATGAGTTGATCCTCCATCAGAGACACCAGAGGCGTTACAACCAGAGTGAAGCCTGGGAAGAAAAAACACGTCAGAGCCCCGGGGACAAGGTAACGAGTCACAGGATCTGTGTTTGCACAGTACAGTTCAATGGACTGTGACATTAGCGTTGTCAGGTTGGAAGTGATCCCCTTACCCTCAGAGCAGACTGCTGGTAGCTGGTAGCAGAGACTCTTCCCTCGCCCAGTAGGCATCACCATGAACAGGTCTTTACCAGACATGCTGAGATTTATGGCCTTTCGCTGGAGAGGACGAAACTTTGACAGCTGGAAAGTGTCCTTTAGGTTCTGCTCTAGCTTTTTAGACCATGGGAAATCTAGGATTAAAATCAATATTTGTTTACATTTACAATACAAAACAGTAGCTTTTATAATTATGGTCCATTCTGAAACTCTTTAGATGATATCCACCCAATTGTTTTTATCTGTTTGCTCAATTCAGTTTCTGCATTTCACATGTATTTAAATTCAAGCTATACTGTAGTAAATAAGCAATAAGTATTGAAAATGATTATAAACAATTTTATACTTCTATACTAGTATAATGTTTAATCTTTAGGTGGACCAATTGGTCAGAATCAAAATCAGTAAATTTACCAAACAATGATTTTATTTGGTCTATTGGTGCATGTCTTATATGTCTTATGTCAATCAACTATCATCTATCAGCACCCAGGAAAAAAATAAAGTTTCTAAATGTATAGATCTGAAGTGCCACATCCTATAAATGGTAACGCCCACTCTACCATCATTTTCGTAGCGCAAAAGGTCCTGCTTGGTCATTGGCGGTCCGGAAGCTGCTGAGGCTCCAGAAGGTTGGGCAGATTCACAGGCCTTGTCCAGTTTACGGAGAAGCCTATTCCTCTTTGACGTCAGCTCGGCCTGCTTCTCCAACAGCTCGGCTATCTGCACCTCCACCACCTCCAGCTCTGCTTCCACTGAGTCCAGCTCCACCTGCACCTCTATGGAGGGACAACATGCTCAGTGCTGCAGCTGCATGACATTATTATACTCAGCAGCTCTGGGATGAGAAGATATCAATTCCCTAATGCAAACAGTATGTTCTTTTCCATACTCTCAAGGTTGCTTACAGAGTCTACATGTCAAAATAAATCCATTTAAAACATGCAGGACTGAAGGACTTTCCACCACAGAAGAAATACACAGCAAATCTCACTGTTTTCTCAGAAAGGTTGGCTACATCCTAAGGATCACTAAATATAAAGTGTGTGGGCCTACTTTCAGTTATTATAACATACATTTTGAAGTTTGTCGCCATCTGCTATGGTTTGTTTCCTATGGGAAAAATCCAAAAGGAGCAGACTGTCAGGTCTGACACCTTCCAGTCATTAACAAGCTGTTTATTACAGGTAGGGAGCTAATAATGTCAGCCACATGCCTCAGTCTCTTACTAGTCATCAATAGGCCCTGGGGGAGGACAGAGAAGCACCTGTCTGTGCACTGAGCTGCTCATCTTAACTACAGGTTGTAACAGGCTAATCTGATACACCATTAGCATTTACAGCCTGGAACATATTGTTGAAGTACAGAGATTCCTCCACAAACCTGCAATTGGCTATACAGTCTCTGGTCTCTGTTTTGATCCATTAAGTTATACCACCCTCTTTACTTAATCACAGAGCAAAGACACAACTGCACACGTTTTAGGAGAAACAACGTGACTTCAATCAATAACAGATAGTTCACGACATATAATCTAACCTGTTTACATCTGTAGTTTAGGTACTGGAAACAATAAGATCGCAAATTAGGTGCAAATTAATTTCTGATAAATATTTATATTAAATCAAAGAAATTAGAGATTAGTCACTTACCGTTGCCACTCTCACTTTCCATTTTCAGTGCAAATCTACAAGGGAAATGACAGTGCAGTAATTATATACAGTACCATGTAATGTCCACATTCATTCTTAACGACTTTTCTGCTTTAAAACTACAGTAGACACGTGGAATGTATTCACGATGGACGAGCTGCCACATTAACCTTAATATTTTGGAAATATCTATAAACATTTGTTTTGTAAAGTAAACGGACTTCAGACAGTGTGAACTGGACAAGCCTCCATGTGGTTTCAGTTTTTCTTGTAGATTTTTCCAACAATTTAGTTACAAGTTAGCTAAATATATCGGCAATAGAAATTATCAGACGACCATAATCCAACATAATCAGTCCGAGATTCATCAACCTGCTCTCGAAAGCTAAGTGTCTATGTAGATACAGTAACTAGCTAGCTTTCTGTCTCAGCTGAGGAAATTGCAATTACGTTGTCTGAAAATGTTTAGCTAGCCATTAACAAACGGTACCCATATGAGAACCAGAAGTATGGAAATGGAAAGAAAGTGAAGTTGAAAAGGAAACATAATGCAATATTCACCGTTCGCTGAGCATTCACTCTTCCACTCCTCCCTGGGTACACTGTTTGCTGTTTCCTTTGGTTGCTAGACAGCTCCCGCGGATGAAAGAAAAGATAGTGTTGTGTGAGGACCAATCAAATGGCGGTTGCTCCATAGAGAAGTATAGATGACTAAACACGGCGTGTAATTTGGACACCTCAAAGGCAGACATAAAGTTTGAACTCTTATGAGCAAACATAGATTGAAGGCAAACATAGGGTGTCCAGATTAACCAATAGTATCTGTCTGCCGCCTGCAAGACTTCAAGTTACGCGTGCAAGAACCGCGAGAAAAGTAAATAGCGTAGACCAGAGCCATAGAGAGAGTTATTTCATTCTCAAGTACATTGCCATTCATTAAACAGGGGGTCACAATTCTCGGCAGGTCACAGTATTCGGCATACACTGCCAGATTTCGTGTCCCCTTGTCAACCTACATTAATTGTTAAAAATATACTATATTCATACTATTATTGTGTCCCCCTGTCTCCTACTAACACAATTAGTGAATTTTTTTCATTTTCAAATAGATTACCATTCATTAAACACAGGGTCACAATTTTCAGCAGACACTGCCAGAATCCGTGTCCCTTTGCCAACCTACATAAATTGTTAAAAAATTACTATATTCATACTGTTGTGTCCCGCTATCTCCCACCAACACATATAGTGTATTATTTCATTCTCAAGTAGATTATCATTCATTAAACGACATTGCCAGACATTGCCAGAATCTGTGTCCTTTTGTCAACTGCATGGATGGTTAACACAGTAATATTTCAGTAGTGAAATTAGGTTATTGGATGAACAGAAAACTTGCAATATCCATCAAAACGAAATTAGACAGGTGCATACATTTAGGCACCTCAACAGTAATATCACATCAATATTTATTTGAGCCTCCTTTAGCAGAAATAACAGCCTCTAGATGCTTCCTATAGCCTGTAATGAGCATCTGGATTCTAGATGAAGGTATTTTGGACCATTCCTGCTTGCAAAACTCCAGTTCAGTTAGGTTTGATGGTTGCTGAGCATCTACAGCCTGATTCAAATCACCCTACAGATTTTCACTTTACGATGTACCCTGCAACAAACAGTATGTGTATGTTTGCCTGGATGGTGTCAAATAAAATGAATTATTTTTCCACCTGCCTTTGGGTCTCCCTCTCTCCACATCCAATATCGTGACAGCTGTGTTCTTTTGCCGCCATGTATAATGCCCCCTTGTTATGACCAAATAACCCCATCTTTGTTTTATCAGTCCCCAGCACCTTCTTCCAAAATGAAGCTTGCTTGTCCAAATATGTGTTTGCATAGCTGAAGCGACTGTTTGTGGCGTGTGTGTAGAAAAGGCTTGTTAAGCATCACTCTCCCGTACAGCTTCTCCTTGTGAAGTGCGCTGAATTGTTGAACGATGCACAGTGACCATCTGCAGCAAGATGATGTTGTCGGTCTTTGGAGGTGGTCTGTGGGCTGTCAATTGCAACAACAACTTGCAATTGGCCACCTTAAATACCTTTTCTCATGATTGGGCACCTGTCTATGTCGTTCAAGGCTTAATGAGCTCACTAAACCAATTGTGTATTCCAATTAATCAATGCTAAGTAGTTACAGGTATTCAAATCAACAAAATGAAAAGGGTGTCCAAATTTATGCACCTGTCTATTTTTGTTTTGATGCATATTGCACTTTTTCTGTTAATCCAATGAGTGTAATTTCACTACCGAAATATTACTGTGTCCTTCAGTTATTTGATAGAGCAAAATGAAACTGCTGATGCAAACACCCAATTATTTATAAATAAAAAGTATGGATATTGTCAGGGGTCCCTAAACTTTTGCATATGACTGTATATAAAAATATCTTCAAAAAGTAATTTTATCGAAATACCTCAAATCTGCTTTCTTGTGGAAAACTGTGGCCAGTGAAAAAGTAAATACTGTACAGATCTATTCTGTATTTGTAAATCCGTGGCTGATCCCTCCCCACCAAAAAAGAAGGAAAAAAACTGCCCTGAGCTTTCTCTGCTAGATAATTAAAATAGCAGCAAGTTACTAGAATTGATTAATTATTCATTACGCATGCTGAGATCCTCTTTTCAGTTATCATAGTTAAAGAGACACATAAAAATATTCAATCAATAAGATAATACTGCAATGAAACCTAACATTTAATACATTTGTTTATACAGATGTCTATTGGTCTGTGGTAAACAAATTGACATTGTATACGTTCGTATCGACGCAGTTGTAAACAATCCTTCATGAACATTCAGTATCAACGTCTTACTGGACATCAAACATTGTAGTCTTGCATAACACTGATTAACAGTTTTACATTTTATTTTAATTTGTATTTCTTTGAATTGTAATGTTCCTGAATTGGACCACATAGAGTGGGGAGAACAAGTATTTGATACACTGCCGATTTTTGAGGTTTTCCTACTTACAGAGCATGTAGTCTGTAATTTTTATCATAGGTATACTTCAAATGTGAGAGACAGAATCGAGAACAAAAATCCAGAACATCACATTGTATGATTTTTAAATAATTAATTTGCATTTTATTGCATGCCACAAGTATTTGATACATCAAAAAAGCAGAACTCAATATTTGGTACAGAAACCTTTGTTTGCAATTACAAAGATCATATGTTTCCTGTACTTCATGACTACCCTGGAAATCCAGAGTACTCTGGCACCGAGTAATGCTGCTCATTAACTATTCCCTTGTAGCCGAGCTGCACCAATCACATCGGTGTATCTGATATAGGCGGGCCAGAGGCGTGTTAAACAGATGACGACAGCGCTGTGTGTGCGACCTCAAGTCATTAGTAAACATTGTAAGATCTCTATGGATGGAGACCAGTTGTTTGAAACTGCTTTGGTCGCTACAATGAACGAGTTAGACTTGGCTTTTTGTCTAAAAGAGGAACAGAAGACAGCGCTCGAATCATTCCTTTTTAAGGATGTTTTTGTTGTTTTGCCGACCTGATACGGCAAGAGTTTAATCTACCAGTTAGCTCCGCCATAGGGGCTTAGCGAAAACCCACTGGTAATTGGTCGTAGTTTTATCCAATTGCATACAGTGAGATTTTCAAATGCACGCTTGGTGCCACCCCTCGAGTTGAGTCCTTTTCATTACTTGATGCCAGACCCTTATATCCTCCGGATTTGGGTCTGGATTTTTCCAGGCTAGTTCTTGACCAGGTTTCCACACACTGCAGCAGGGATTTTGGCTCACTCCTCCATACAGACCTTCTCCAGATCCTTTAGGTTTCGGGGCTGTCGCTGGGCAATACAGACTTTCAGCTCCATCCAAAGATTTTCAGGTTCAGGTCTGGAGACTGGCTAGGCCACTCCAAAGGTGTGAAATCTTGCATGGAGCCCCAGACCGAAGGAGATTGACCGTCATCTTGAACTTCTTCCATTTTCGAATAATTGCTCCAACAGTTGTTGCCTTCTTACCAAGCTGCTTGCCTATTGTCCAGTAGCCCATCCCAGCCTTGTGCAGGTCTACAATTCTATCCCTGATGTCCTTACACAGCTCTCTGGTCTTGGCCATTGTGGAGAGGTTGGAGTCTGTTGAGTGTGTGTGAGGAAAGGTGTCTTTTATACAGGTAACGAGTTCAAACAGTTGCAGTTAATACAGTAATGAGTGAAGAACAGGGGGCTTCTTAAAGAAAAACAAAGGGGTCTGTGAGAGTTGGAATTCTTACTGGTTGGTAGTCAAATACCTATGTCATGCAATAAAATGCAAATTAATTATTAAAAAATCATACAATATGACATTCTGAATTTTTGTTTTAGTTTCCGTCGCTCACAGTTGAAGTGTACCTATGATGAAAATTACAGACCTCTACATGCTTTGTAAGTAGGAAAACCTGCAAAATCTGATGTATATCAAATAATTGTTCTCCCCACTATATTAATTTCTGTTGTATAAAGTGCTTTTAAAGTTTAAATGTTATCACAAGCACAATCAGATTCAAAATATAATACTATTCTGTGGTGTCTGATACGTTCAGAAGAGTGATTGCTATGTCCTTTCTTAGGACCTTAATTGACTCCTTGCTTGGGCAGAAGTTGCTCTCTCGACCTTCAAGGATGTCTTCTGCAAACTAATTAATTATATATAAATATACTGACATATATACACTGCTTAAAATATTTAAGAACACTTAAATCACACATTGGGCCATGATGACCAAAACACATTAAAGATCAAAATCTTTACTGTCAATTGTGTAATTCGGGGAGAACAAAACTATAACAACGGTCAACGGAAACCAAAATCATAAACCGATTGAAAATCAAAGTGAACAATTGCAATCACAGGCTGTTCCAACTCTCGTGAATTTCAACACAGCAACTCATAATGTGACTTAGTGGTGTGTATGGCCCACACGTGCCAGTATGCACTCCAGACAATGTCAGGGCATGTTCCTGATGAGATGGCGGATGGTGTCCTGGGGGATCTCCTCCGAGACCTGGATCAGGGCAATCGGGAACTCCTGCAGTCTGTGGCGCTACTTGGAGGTGTCAAATGCACTGATACATAACGTCCCAGAGGTTCTCAATTGGATTCATGTCTGGGGAAAGTGAGGTCTGGTCAATGACATCAATGCTTTTGTCATTCAAGAACTGCCTACACATGCAGGCCACATGAGGCCACAGGAACCCAGGACCCATTGCACCAGCGCAAGGTCTGACAATGTTTCTGAGGATTTCAGCCCAGTACATAAGAGCAGTCAGGGTAGGGTACCGTTGGAAAGCACATAATGGTCTGTGTGACCCTTCAAGAATATGCTTCCCCAGACCATCACTGACCTACCGCCAAATCGGTCATGGTGGATAACATTGTAAATAGCCTAGTGTTTACCATGGCATCTCCAGCATCTGTCACATGTGCTCAGTGTCAACCTGCTCTCTCCTTAACCTTATCTGTTAATGTAATGATAGAAAAATCTGTGACTAGTATATATTAGCATCCGACCAGTCTAGATTGCAGCGTGATACATACAGGAGTTTTTTCTATAATTACATTAACCATAAGCCTTACACTTAAACCCTTACGCTAACCTTAACCACTCTGAAACCTTGCTGTTAAGCCCATATAAAATATATTAAAAATACCTTCAGTATTTACCTACATGCTACTGAGTGAAGCCCAACTAAATATGTGCAGCAGTGCCCTCTGGGATCACAATGTCTGATGTTCAACCGGTTACCGTTCTCGATCTGAAATAAGTCCCAACGTACTAAGTTATGAGAATTATTCAGTTAAAATAAGCTTCTGCCGTTATATCTATACCTGGGCTAGCAGAAACATGAAGATTTACATTTTACTCAATAAACTGTTTGATTCCTGAACTTAATGTATATTCTTTAGTAAGGGTATTTTAAGTTGTACTTCAGGCACATACTGAGATGCTGAGGACATCTAGTGGTCATATTTTATAACATCATCTCAGGAAGAGTAAATACTCTATCGTGGTAAGTCTGACTCTCTGATTGATGGTATAGGGAAATCAATGCATGCCAAAATAAGAATATAAATAAATAAATGCTCAGAAAATAAATAAGCATACGATTAAATTCATACAATTTACAGAAAAAATACAGTAAATAAATAAATGTAGGCAGTAATTAAGAAGAAGAATAACTTTTATTTATATAGCGCCTTTCCATAGCTCAAGGCCGCTTTACATTATACATTACAAAAACACCCAGACACTCAGACATATATTACAGTCACATGGATACAAATAATCTATGAAGGACCAAGTCTGCCAAAATAAGAAATAAATAAATAAATATATGTATCAATAAAAATAATATAAAATTATACATTTATTAATCAATATTATTTCCCTATTTATTTATTTATTTCTGTGATAATTTATTTCAGTTTTTATACATTTTTATATTAATTTATTTCCATATTCTTTTATTTCTGTATTTATTTATTTCCGTATATATTTATTTCTGTATTTCCAGATCCTTAAGCTAATGAGGAGGCTGTCAATCAAAGCATGTCACGGTGTCACCTTTTTCCCATTGGTTGATCGGTATCA
>JACXGM010035047.1:0-11795 GCA_016801145.1 Umbra pygmaea | reverse complement strand
ATTAATTGCCTGACTACTACATTTTAAGTCTCCAAGCATTGCTATTTGTAACGTCAATTCAAAGCAAATATTGCATTTATTCATCCATTCTTTTACCTGTGACCAAAAACAAGCAACATAAGGACAGTACCAAAAAAGATGATCTATAGATTCTGCTTCCTCAGAGCAAAATCTGCAGAGCTGGGAAGATTGTATTCCCTACTTTTATAGATTTTTATTTGTTGCCAATATCTTGTATAATAACTTGTATTGAAATATTCTAATTTTTGAGTCTGGTGTTGTTTTACGTATTAATACAAACGCGTTATGCCATGGGATCGGAACATCAAAAATTTCTTCCCAGCTATTTTGTAGTCTATATGGAAAAGCAACCAATTTTTTGGTTTTTAGATGGAATTGATATATTTCTTTGTTTATCCGTATTTTCCTCATTCATGTGAGATCTTTAGTACATGGTTGACAGACAAGATCAGGCCTTTCCCCCCCTTGTATTTTCTTCTTCCAAGTATATGGTATTGCTGCGGTTAATTGATTATATTTTTGTAGAGAACATACATCACCATACGTTTTTGTTAACTGCATGTAAGGCATCACTCCCCCGGCTTCATTTATAATGTCATTTACAAACATTATTCCTTAAACAATAGCCAATAGTTACAAAAAATGTGCTTATGTAATCAGAAAAAACTGTAATAATATATATATATGTATATATATATATAAATATTTTTGTATATTATTTGATTGAAATTGTTGTTTGCCTAATTTCAGCCCTCATGTTCTAGGCCACCTCGAAGTGAAATGGAAAAAGTAAACCGCAAAATAGCAATGTGTTGTATACAATTAATTAGTAGTTCTGAAATGTAACTTGCAATATGGGCTTATACCATGAACACCGCTAGTCACACTGGAGAACGTGCATACATGGGGTCAGACCAGACATGAGATTTTATCGCAGCCTACGCTCACTTTCAAATTGATAAATCCCTTGCTTTGCATAGGAATCGGCGTACGCCCGTCCTACGCCTGTTTTACGTTGTACGTCCGGTTCATAAATGAGGGCCATTGTCAGCATGGCACCGTAAACAATTCTGTAACACATGGTGCAAAACACTACACACATTGTGCATGTTACACACATTGGCCAATGATGAAACACTTGCAGTCAGCATGTCCAGTCAATAATCAAAACACACATGACATTAGCAACACCCCTGCACACGCAGTAAAACATTTAACTGGTAATTGAACACCAATCAGTCACATATGTAGCACTATCATAGAACTCAGGTATGAGCACCTGTTGTGAGACAATCGCGAATATGGAGGCTGAAAAACCAAGGGGAAGGAGAAGATGAGGAAGAGACGGGATAGAGGGAGAGGAGAACGAGGAAGAGGAGAAAGAGAATATGGCAAAAACCAGACATCGGGGTTGAAACATCATCGGCCAAAGGGCCATCGAGAACTACCCCGGGCAGTGCGAGGGCAACATCACCATGTGTGCTGCCATTAGTAGTCAGGGGGTACTCCATCACCATGCCAACCTGGGTCCCTACAACAGTGCACACATACTGACATTTCTGCATGCACTATGCAGCCCATGTTTGTTGTCATCTGGGATAACATCAGTTTCCACTGGGCTGCTCTGGTCCTGGACTGGTTTGCCAACCACAACCATTTCACGGTGCTGACCCTGCCCCTTTATTCCCTGTTCCTCAACCCGATCGAGGAATTATTTTCGGCATGGCAGTGGAAGGTCTATGACCGCCTACCACATGGACGCATGCCCCTCCTGCGAGCAATGGAAGAGGCATGCAGAGACATCGAGGTGGGGTCAATCCACGGGTGGGTACGCCACGCCCGCAATATTTTCCCCGTTGCCTGGTGTGGGAGAATATTGCCTGTGATGTGGACGACGTGATGTGGCCCCACCCCAATCCACAGTGTAATCTCTGACTTGTAATGGGAATTGTGAACACAACCTGCATCCAATGTATAACTGAGGCTTGGTTGCGGGAATACAAATGGTTAAAAACTACAAATGACAGAAGAGTACAGTTGACCAGTGTGTTGTGTCTGCTTTGACTGTTTATTGTGCATGTGTGTTTCCTATCAATCTAAAGAGGGCCTTTTGAAGTCATAAGATGCCAATCTTGTAGTTGCACAGCACAGCGAGTATATATTTCATCTGTGGTAATTAATCCATTCTGCGTGCGATATTAACCATATACAGAGGTTAACATGCATTTTCTGAATGCTTTTGTCGTTCGTTTGACACCCTCAATTTTAACAGAAGTTATTGAGTGGTGGCAGATTGAGGTAATAGCATTTCCCATTTGGGTTTTGGCATTTTGATGTGGTCATCCACATCAATGATCAAACTTTTATTAGCGGATGTAATTATGTTTTTAGAATAGTCAACATCATAGACGTATGACAGTAACTGTAGTGGAAACGTTATTCATGTTTGGTGAGTTATGTCACTTTTCAGTTAGAATGTGTCACATTACAGAGACAAGACTTTGCGTACGGCCCGCACATTCTCACGTCTGCTCAAAAGTTTCCGTAACGGCCCGCATATTCTCACGTCAAGTAAATGTTTATACATCACACCGTGTGCGTGGAAACCAGCGTACGCAACGTTTATACATGAGGCCCCAGGTATTGTGTCAAAAATTCGTGTATGTTGAGTTTTGACACAATGAGCCAAATTTTGCATTTAGTGTGTTAACAATTGGTGAACAACTGTAATCACTCTAATTGGAGGAACCATGGGACTTGAATGATGTTTTAGCTTTTGACACAGTTGAAACTGAAATTCTAAGATATTACCACTAAACGTGTTGCCATGTAAAGTATGCTACTACTGGATCTCCATAGCCTACAATTTTATTTTGTTTAAGCTCTTTCTAAGGTTGGTTAATAGGCACATACACCATTTTCATAGTTTGTATAGTGTAGGAAGAGAAAGTGCATTTCCATCTATAGTTTTCTGTCTAATTCAGTTGCTGTTTTAAATAACACGCCCACCTGAGACCTCATATCTCAGGCTGTGTACCACTTAATACTCCATTTTGGTTACAGTTTATCCTCATAAAAGAGCAATTTATTTATCTATCGTTTAAAATGTTAACATTAGGAAAATGTTGCAATGAAGCAAGTTCAGGTTTTAATGTGATTTCCATTGGTTAAAAAAAGAGAACAACGTTTTCCTCAGGCTGTGTAAAGGCTCATTTTCATATTTTTCATATGCTGAAAGATATGTTTATCCCTTTATTCTTTAAAGATACTACCATAAGCCAAATGTTATAGTCAGGGGTTAAATTGGGATTTGTTATGTGGGGGGGCTCTCCCAAAGAGTCAAATGTATTCTTTATGGTCAGAGGTTATTTAAGCTCGCCTTTACCTGCTCATCATTTTTAATTAAAAACTTCCCAAAACGGATGAACCCAGCCTTGTACTTTTACTTTGGAATTGTTACAAGAGTTTGGTGGTTTGTTTATGTGTCGTTGGGGGAAAATGCCTGGTGCCGCCGCTGAGCAGGTGCCTCTCTCCCCTCCCAACACCTCAATTCTTTCTCGAACGAGCATCTATTTCACTTCAAACACTCGGTTTATTCGCGCGTCCTATTCGCTTTGGACAAGCGAGTGAATTCAAGCGTCCAACTAGACGCGATAGAAGCTAATTTCACGCTCAATTAGCGTTTTGGTCTGAACATAGCATAAAACCTACGTTGATGCGCAATGCGCGAGCAGTGTGCGATGGTTGACTGACAAGGAGATTAAGCAGCTGAACAAGAATATGGCGGTGTTCCGATTGTTCTCAGCTCTGCCAAGACAAAATAGACATGCCATTTCAAAAAATCTTTTATTTATTGTCAGAAATATCATGTTTTCAAAAACATCACTTTCAATAAATTTTATGTGACATATTTCCAGTAGGCAATCCGAGCAGGCTTATGTGCTGGAGCTGAGCCCCAGAGAGCTCCGGCCCAATTTAACCACTGGTTATAATTCAATTAAGATGTTAGAAATTCAACTCTTACCTTGGTGGTGAAAGGCCAAAATTTAAACAAAACACAATGGCCCTCAATTATGAAACGTGCGTATGACCTAAAACAGGCGTACGACGGGCGTACGCTGATTCCTACGCAAGGCAAGGGATTTATCAATTTGAACGTGATCGTATGCTGCGATAAAATCTCACGTCTGGTCTGACTTTGTGTACGCAAATTCTCTAGTGTGACTAGCGGTGTTCATGGTATAACCACCCGGTTCAGTGAGTTGTTGAACCAGCAATAATTGATGAATATGTCTGCATCGCAACTACCCCATATTGCAAATAACATTTCAGAATTAGGAAATAATTATGTACAGCACATTGCTATTAAGTGGTTTATTTTTTCCCTTTTACTTCGCGGTGGCCTAGAACATGAGGGCAGAAATTAGGCAAACAACAAATTGAATCAAATATATATTATTTAAACAAGCGCTTGGCAGTCCTGTAGTCGATGGCAGATCGATGGCAGATCTGAAAGGACCTTAAATTGGGACCTTTCAGCGGGAGTTCAGGGACAGGTCTGGTATATATCACAGCCAAAAATAGTCAAAGTATGCCAGCAGTTTTAGCAGCTATGAAGTCCCTTTCTGGTATATTCAAACTATGATTAAAATACAATTTTATGAGATTGCTGGGTTTCCAATTGGGGCGAATTGGGCGATTGATTGTACTGCGTCTGTAGCCACCATCCATGAATGATTCCGCATTTATCAATTGCAAAAACTTTAATTCAATCAACGTTCAGATCTTATGTGATGCCAGGATGTTTGTTCTGAATATGGTAGCCCGGTGGCCGGGTGGGACGTGCGTCTTTATTTTTCTAAACTGCAGCATTGGAACAAGGCAACAGGGCGCACTGCATGGTTGGAGTCATCTCCTCAGTGAGTTACGCCCTCGTACATTTATTATAAGAGTTCTACATAGTTCTTTGGTGAAACGGTTGGATGTCATTCCTCTTGGTGAAAAATGTTATGCCCTGACTGAGTAACACCGCTTGCAAATCCGCTTTGAACAAGCAGGAACGCAGGTTCAACAGTACGCACACATGTACACGAACCACAGAGTGATGTATAGGTTTGCTCAAGGGCAGGTGGCTCTGTCTTGGGTAAGCGGGGTGGGGTGGGGGACTGATATACACACCAGAGCAGGCTTCTAACATAATTATGGCATGCGGGGTTCTCCACGATATTGCACTGGAGAAGGGTGCGATTCAATGAAGATCAGAGGCCACATCTGCCAGCTCTACGAAGGAGACAGGATCTTATTCTGAGCTTCTAATATAGTGCTATATTGGGTAAGAAAGCTACTTAAAAAATACAATGTGGAATGTTTAATGAAAATAATTCATTTATTTGAAATACACTTCAGGTTCTCGTTAATCGCTTTCAATGACTATAGCAGTAACCTCAGTCAACACCGCATTTTACTTGAACAATCAAACGCCTGATTTTAAGCTTCGAAATAAAACCAAGCGGTTGGCCTGCACCTGAGACCAGAGCGTCTTTATTCTCATAAGAATTCTCATCTTATATCTCAGAGAAAATCTTTTCTTTGCCGGATTTCGCATATCCATGTCGTAAATTCTAAGGACGAGGCCTCTAATCAATGCATATTTGTGGGCGTGTTATTTAAATTACAATGGTTTTCAACTGTCTGATTTATCAACAGCCGCTCATTCGTACGCTGGAATTGGAGTGATACGAAAGTTTTGTAAATCACACGTGAGTCTTGTCGTAAGATGATTTCTGCGCTCAGATCTACACTGGTTTCTACGCACGTTTGATAAATGAGTGCCACTGTGTCTGCCAATCTTTTGGCTCAGAAGTTTGTTTATATCATGTTTGAAAATCACAAACATTTTGTTATTCAGCAAAAATTTAAGTTAACATATTCAATTCATTGAATAAGATGAATTTAGAACAAAAAAAACGGTCAAGTTCGCATCTCCATCGAATGCCTAGATGTAGGTGGTTTGTCACATATATTTCAGACTCGGGCTCAGGACGTTTTATTATTAGAGACATCACAAGTCCACTTTTAGTTAGGTAAAACTGTGTTAGAATACCATGCCTCCAACTCATTGAATGATATTTAAATTATACTTAAGTTAGAGGTTTAAGTTTCTGTAAGCAAATTTCAATGTCTGTTAAATTACCTTTTTATTGTTAACTGTGAATGTTTCTTTTAAAACTGTTTTATTGTGTTTTTAAATGTTAATTCAATTTATTTTATACTTTTATTCTGTTTAGGTCCTTATACTACTTTTATATTGTTGTATCATAGGGCAAAACTGTGAAAGAGGTCTCAGTTTGTCTTCCATTATTTCATGAAATTTTGCAATCTGATCAGTTGATGAGTTCAGCCTGATCCGTGAAACTGCCACAGAGTATTAACATCAGAATCTGTGACAGTTCCACGGAATGGCAGAAAATTCTGTGAAATGAACACGGATCAAAATCTGTGGCAGTTTCACAGAAAGTCTGCGATTGGCGCACAGTGAGACCTTGCTGTTAACTCGATGTAAGCCTTTCATAAACCCCTAACCTAACCTTAACCACATAGAAACCTTGCTGTTAACTCGATGTAACTTGTATGACGTCGTAATGTATTGTTTGTAACCATGGTGACAGTGAGTAAAAAAATGACAAAAAAGCACATTTGCAAAACGTCTGCATCGCGCTGATATCGAAAACAGAAGGATGCAAAGTGTCCACATTGATTCGAACTCGCAACCTTTGGTATGTGAGTCGCATGTTTATACGCCCGCCCGCCCACCACACCCAACCTACCCACCTGCAAAATCTACGCTATTTACACTCTGCTACGTCATGCTGCGATTCCGTGAAACTGCCACAGAGTTAAAAGTTAAGGATCCGTGATTATTTCACAGTATATTCAGCCATTCCGTGAAACTGCCACGGAGTTTGAAGTTAAGTATCCGTGGTAGTATCACAGATTTCTGAGAGATCACGTTGAATGAGTTTGTTTGTCAACGTGCATGCGCCAGTCTGTATCATTTATGAAATTTAGGCTGTTGGTTTTTTTGTTACAAAGCACTGCATATAGGGAATCATTATCCCATATAAATTGTTTATTGGACTTTTAAAATTTCAGGGAATACAGTCATTACAACGTTTGAAAGCTGGCTCGGATTCTATAAGTTTTTCCTTTAACAATTAATCAACATGTCTATCTACACCGCGTTACAAATTGTTATGCAAATTGGAATTAAGTGTCATACACATTAAATACTTTGTTTTTCAATCAAGCTTTGTAAAGATATAAGACATACATTACCTAGAAATTGCATTTGTGAGCTTTGATTGTAATCAACATTGTATTTTCTATGAGACAAAAAAAAGAACGTCATTGTTTACAAGGCATATAGCTCACATAATGCCATGTTATGTTATGTTCGTTATAGTTATTGTATAACGGGAGACATTTGCTAGATTCCTGAGTTTTTAAACTTTGTAAAGATGTAAGACATGTATATATTACTTACAAATTGCAGTTATGAGAAGTGATATTAATCAACCTCCTATTTTATTTGAGGTACATTTGTACAAGGCACATACCTCGTATTATAACATGGAGAAGTTATCTAGATTCCTGGGATTTAAATTTTTGTAAAGATATGGGACATTTATAATACCTAAAAATTGGACTTGTGTACTATGATTTTAGTCCAGTTTTTTCTTCTTTTAAAAAAAATACCCCAACGGCATAATTTGGAACGCAGTGTAAAGAAATGTTGATACAGGGAATGTATTAGGCTACTTGTAATATGCATTACTCCATCGTAACTTGTTGAAAATATATCACATGAGTTAGGCAAATGCCGTCTACTAACTACACCTTTGTACATTGCTTTACATTAAATACAAGCGACCATTTATTCTAATAAAATATTAAATGTAGGCATACATTACACTAATTAATAAACCCTGAGGTTGTCTGAACAGAACACAGGTTGAAACAGGCACTCATTTGCAATACACTGTAAGTAGTTAGGCGGTTATGAAAGGTATTGTGAGCTATTTTATTTGAGTGATGCATGTTAATTTAACATATTCACAATTAGGATATTGCTGGTTCCAGTACACAGTTCATCTGCTGCAGCTAGTGTTGTGGAGGTAGGAAGACAACACTGAGAGACACTGACACAGATGCTGCCAGTCTCTCAATAGACCAGTGTCTCCTGCTCATCAGAGAATGTTAGGCTCAGCCAAGACAGTTCAGGAAATAATATGGTTGAGGTAGGATGAAACAGTGACAGACAAATGTACTTCCAGTTCCTTAATAATATATTTATTGGTGTAAGGGTGAACACATCAAAATACTCCTAATTATGTCTAAAGATTTTCAAACATTACTTAATTGTAAGTGTGCATATTAGTTCATAAAATGTTATTTCCTACAATAGTGTAATAACGGTTGGTGTTTCTATCATGCCTCAATAAAATTATAATGAAACAAGTCTTTGATTTCAGTATTCTCCCTTATTAATTTTTGAGGTTGAAATTTGAAATGATGTAGCTTGGCTTGTGATAAATATGTGAGTGATTCAAACAGTTTGTCGTTTCCTAAAATCTAATCTAAAATATATTACATAATATAAAATATATTTCATACATTTCAAAGTACAAAACGTGTACAGTTTTCTCGGAATTACACCCATTTTTTGTAAACATATGTTACTTAAAAGGGAGAAATCAAGACTATTAATTTCCATTCCATTTAATGCTTATAGTGTTTTTGTAGCACTACTGCCTTAATGTGGAAGTACAGTAGCATGTGTCTAAGGATAGGGTGCGTGGGTTTGTGCAGGCAGGTTAATGCGGGCTGGTCCGCTCCTGCATTTTACTACACTTGGATATATGTGTATTCATATTTGATGGTAATTCCCACATAAGAACAGCAGTCTCTTGTATTCACCTTAAGAGCCAACTTTACTTGAACAGAGCTTTCTCAGAGCTGCCTTTATGTCTTTATTTCTGAAACTATAAACAATAGGATTCATAAGAGGAGTCAGACAGCAGTTAAGGATAGATATCAAGATAAGAACGTCACAGGGAAGATTTTCAGAAGTAGTACTGATGTAGATGCAGGAATGAGCGAGGTAGAACGTGAGGACGATAGTTAGATGTGAGAAGCAGGTGGAGAAGGCTTTGATTCGTCCCTCTAAAGATGCAATCTTAAAAATGGCTACAATAATTCTGTAGTATGACCAAATAATAACAGTGAATGGAAAAAGAAAAGCAATACAAGTGCACACAAAACCTACATAAATGAAAGCTTTTGTGTCCAAACAGGACAGTGACAGTACAGGAGGATTGTCACAGAACCAGAATTTGATCTCGTTGCTACAGAAGGGCATTTGTGATGTAACAATGACCAAGAATGCAGGTAAAATCAGTCCAGATATCCATGCTGTTGTTGCCAGTAGAGCACACACTCTCTTAGTGATAATGCCACTGTAGCGCAAAGGATTACAAATGGCAACATAACGGTCATACGCCATAACGCACAGTAGGAAACTTTCAACGCATTGAAATAACAAATACACATACATCTGAATGAAACATGCTGAGTAGGATATAGTTGTGTCATTCCACAAACACATTGATATCATCTTAGGGAGAACAGTGGTTGTAATCCCTATATCTATGACAGACAGGTTGCTGAGGAATATGTACATGGCAGTGTGCAGCTTGGGTTCTGTCACCACTAGGGTAAATATGATGAGGTTTCCAATCAGGATCATCAGGTAAACCACCAATAGGAAGAGGGCCAGCTCTAGGTAGAATTCATTGAGTCCTCTTTCACCCCCAACAAGGAGGAATTCATTCACAACCGTCACATTGGCTTGGAGACAAGAATCATCTGGAGGTTAAGGAAGATACTTTTACTAAGGAGTTCAATATTAGCATTTGCTTCAGAATAATAATATTAGTTATACAATCGTTTTAGAAAAACATACTTCCTTCAGTCTGAATGTTATATTCAGGACATTTATGATGTTGACACGCCAGATTTTGAAATAGTTTCTGCAAAAATATAGAATGATTTTTCATGAATTATACAA
The DNA here is from genome assembly GCA_016801145.1 of Umbra pygmaea. Lineage (NCBI taxonomy): Eukaryota > Metazoa > Chordata > Actinopteri > Esociformes > Umbridae > Umbra > Umbra pygmaea. The sequence goes on along the minus strand of JACXGM010035047.1, from coordinate 1,648 downwards.
TACATGCAATTTAGCATTGATTTGCGATAGATCGACAATGTTAAATAATGATACTGAACAGGCAATATAACTTAGATGATAAGATGTTATGGCCATCGTAACACTTACCTGGCTTTGTATGGTCCTCAAAGCACAATTCTATTGTTAAACACCTACAAGACAGAAAAAAGAAAATGATCAAACACCTGATATTAGCTAATAGTCATTTTTCTCAAGTGTAGTACACTGATCATTACATGGAGTTGATCTCTAGACCCAAATGTTGTATTTGTATCTTCTTTTATGTTGTCTCCAAACCCTCCCAGGGGCTTCTAGTCACCCCCTCTAACCGCAAGCCATCTGCTTGTTTACAATGTTGTTTTAACCAGTTTTTTTGGGGCAATCATAGATTCATACAAGAGTAATAACTTTCAAACCTACCATGATTTTTTATACTTTCCTGAACTAACTTTAGCAAATCTGCCTAGTAGGATGCAGAGAAAGGGGGCTCTACTAATGTGTAGGAGTTAAGTGTCAGTGTTCAGAAAATGCATTGAATATATTCAAACTGTCTACATAATCAAATAACAACCAGGTAACCATACATACCCCACAAGAAGAACACCATGAGTCTTTTCACAGTTCATCACATGGGATTTACATTCATCCTCAATTACAAAATCATTCAAATTCAATTAAATAAATACAATTCAAAAACTCATTAAGGAAAATGTCTTCATCCAACAAGGATGCATACACACAGAATTAAATATGCCATCTGTAGGAGGCTCACGTGGCATAGTGGATAAAAATCCAGACTATTGTGGATACACCAAGAGGTTCAGATTTCATTGGGGCGGCAGTGGCTCAGTGGGTCAAGTAGGTTGTCCAGCAATCGGAAGGTTGGTGGTTCGATCCCCGGGTCCTCCTGACCAAGTGTCGAGGTGTCCATGAGCAAGACACCTAACCCCAGCTGCTCCCGACGAGCTGGCTGGCGCCTTGCATGGCTGACACCGCCTTCAGTGTATGAATGTGTGAATGAATGGGTGAGTGTGAGGCAATGTAAAGTGCTTTGGTGGCCATTGTTGGTCAGAAAAAGCGCTATATAAATAAAAAATGCAGTCCATTATTTTTGAAAAAGGCCAGATGGAAAATATGAAGACCCATCCCATTAAAATAATTGGACACATTTTACATTTCAATGTTGTGATGTAAAGATCTTAGTGACATGCATAGTGTATAGAATACAAGAATAGAAGTTTTTTTTAACAGATTTCATTATCTGGATCAAACAAGTTTATACATTACAGTATTTCTGAATTGCTAAAACACTAAAATCCATTTGTAAAACGAAAGTTGCAAGTGTACAAACAACTTTATTCATTGAATCACACAGTTTGCAGAATTTTAAACACTTCAAATGTGCTTAGACACAACTAGCAAATCAGAATCACTCTTTGTGCAAAACTGTAAACACAATGGCCCTCATTTATGAAACGTGCGTACGACCTAAAACAGGCGTACGACGGGCGTACGGTGATTCCTACGAAAAGCAAGGGATTTATCAATTTGAACGTGATCGTAGGCTGCGATAAAATCTCACGTCTGGTCTGACTTCGTGTACGCAAATTCTATAGTGTGAGCGGTGTTCATGGTATAACCATGTGAA
>JACXGM010035046.1:0-11795 GCA_016801145.1 Umbra pygmaea | reverse complement strand
CCTGTGATTCCTACCTTTAAAATGAATTTTATTTCATGTTTCTATGTGCTACAGAGGCTTAGATATTAAGGTTTTGGTAGACGTGGACAATTCTTAGTATTTTTTCAGAAAACCCTCAGGAGATAAGGTTGTTAATCCTAGAATACCATAGGTTTTTATAGGCGTTTTTAGCAGGCGTTTTAGGAGTAAATGGGTTAATCAGACGAATTACTTATGAGTGGGCTAGAATAAACAAACTGCCTAAAGGTGACACAAGGTCAGATTGCTCAGGGGTTTGGTAGTCAGACTTGTAAGCGTTTATCAACACTATATACACTTACCTAAAGGATTATTAGGAACACATTTAGGTTGCTTGTAAATATCTATTGGATTATTAAGTTACTTATTTGCATCTGCTTGCTACAGCAACACTGCTGACCAGAAAAAAATAGACTTCAAACAGAAAAAATGTTTCAGAATTTTTGAATATTATTTTCATCGTTGCCTGAAATTTTGAATGGGGATAAACCGGTTTTACAGCGTTTTCAATGGAATTAGAAACAACATTTGTTTTGTGGGGGGTTTCTTCCACAGTTCGTACAACACTAGATTGTTTTTCTGACATTGTGTAAGAGGGTGTGTGAGGGGGTGGAAGAGGGGCTGTGATTCAATTGCGCAGGCAGGAAAGATCATCCCCATCCATCAATTGATCTCAACATGGCACTGAGTTGTTGAACTTAAAACTAGGCAGAGTAGGGTTGTCATCCGTCCTGAAAACTGCGCCATGTCTGACCCAAGACAGCCCAGGCCTAGTCAGATGTCACAGAATTTAAATAAGCCGGCCAATAAAAACCTGATAAGAAAAGTTGATGCTGTTGCTATAAACCGTTGAATATTTAATGGTGTGGAATGCAAAAATACAATGAAGGTGAGAAAAGTATAGAAATAAATCTTTAATTAATGTTTTATTAATTAGGCATGTCTACACTTCAAGTCTATTTATCTAAATTCTAAAAGTCACACTGCACTGGCTGAAATGTTCGTAATTGTATTTGAAGCTGTTATGTGTGTGTATATGTATGTATGTATGTATGTATGTATGTATGTATGTATGTATGTATGTATGTATGTATGTATGTATGTATGTATGTATGTATGTATGTATGTATGTATGTATGTATGTATGTATGTATGTATGTATGTATGTATGTATGTATGTATGTATGTATACACTCACCTAAAGGATTATTAGGAACACCTTACTAATACTGTGTTTGACCCCCTTTCGACTTCAGAACTGCCTTAATTCTACGTGGCATTGATTCAACAAGGTGCTGAAAGCATTTTTTAGAAATGTTGGCCCATATTGATAGGATAGCGTCTTGCAGTTGATGGAGATTTGTGGGATGCACATCCAGGGCACAAAGCTCCCGTTCCACCACATCCCAAAGATGCTCTACTGTGGGGGCCATTTTAGTACAGTGAACTCATTGTCATGTTCAAGAAACCAATTTGAAATGATTCGAGTTTTGTGACATGGTGCATTATCCTGCTGGAAGTAGCCGTCAGAGGAAGGGTACATGGTGGCCATAAAGGGATGGACATGTTCAGAAACAATGCTCAGGTAGGCCGTGGCATTTAAACGATGCCCAATTGGCACTAAGGGGGCTAAAGTGTGCCAAGAAATCATCCCCCAAACCATTACACCACCACCAACAGCCTGCAAGGTGGTAACAAGGCATGATGGATCCATGTTCTCATTCGGTTTACGCCGAATTCTGACTCTACCATCTGAATGTCTCAACGGAAATCGAGCCTCATCAGACCAGGCAACATTTTTCCAGTCTTCAACTGTCCAATGTTGGTGTGCTCTTGCAAATTGTAGCCTCTTTTTCTAATTTGTAGTGGAGATGAGTGGTACCCGGTGGGGTCTTCTGCTGTTGTAGCCCATCCGCCTGAAGGTTGTGCGTGTTGTGGCTTCACAAATGCTTTGCTGCCTACCTCGGTTGTAACGAGTGGTTATTTCAGTCAAAGTTGCCCTTCTATCAGCTTGAAGCAGTCGGCCCGTTCTACTCTGACCTCTAGCATCCACAAGGAATTTTTGCTCACAGTACTGCCGTATACTGGATGTTTTTCCCTTTTCACACCATTCTTTGTGAACCCTAGAAATGGTTGAGGGTGAAAATCCCAGTAACTGAGCAGACCGGCCCATATGGCACCAACAACCATACCACACTCACCTTGCTTAAATGACGTTTCATTCCCATTCTGACATTCAGTTTGGAGTTCAGGAGATTATCTTGACCAGGGCCACACCCCTAAATGCATTGAAGCAACTGCCATGTGATTGGTTGAGTAGATCATTGCATTAAGGAGAATTTGAACGGGTGTTCTTAATAATCCTTTAGGTCAGTGTATATGTATTTGTATGTATATATGTATATATGTGTATATATATAATAATTTCAATTTCTCATTAATGCAATTATCTCCTCAACCAATCACATGGCAGTTGCTTCAATGCATTTAGGGGTGTGGTCCTGGTCAAGAAAAATAAGTACATTTTCCTGACTTTACTTATTTAGACAATACATACATGGAGATAGCACAACTTCAGGCTACACTATACTGTGCTCTTAGCTTGGCACAGACACGACTAGCGGACCTGGCAATATGCACAGACTACAAACATATATGATACAACTACTTACACTCGCTGTACGTGGCGAGGACACGACGTAGTGGGTCCATAATAAGAATATATATCTGGGAAGCAGAGGAATCCAAACCACCATACAGATTTACAATGACTCGCGCCATCCTCTGCTCTACCGGGAGTTATATAGAAAAGAGAGGAGGCCGGTTGTAGGCAATTACTAATTAGAGCTAGCCGGTCTCAAACTAAGACCTGATATACCATGGTAGGACAGAGGATGGCGCGCACATAACCAAATGCCACAACCATATTGAAACAGAACACAAATCCCCCCACAGTACTACGAAATGCAATAACTAACCAAAAAGTCCATAAACACATATACAATAACGAGTCCTTATAGCAAGACATGTCTCCATTCCATCAGCCCTGGGCTGGATGTGACTTATAAATTGATTAAAAAAATATTTCATTTGGAAGCTGTTGATAGAACTATATCCTACTTCTAAATAGATGCTCTACCAATAATCTAATGAACCAGTCTAATGATTGAATGGATTTTCCAGAAGCATAACAAAACTCTAACTTGTCTGGCACATCCCTGCAGCCCAGATCAAAGAAACCCTAGAATTTAAATGGTCACCTTAACTGGATTTTCAATACCACAATGTTTTTCTGACATTTTGTAAGAGGGTGTGGAGGAGGGGCCATAAATACTTTTCATAGTAATGATATAATCACATTAGAAACAGATTTACTTCCTGCAGGGGAGAAAATATTCATGATTCAACTCGTTGGCAAAGAGGTTGATGCGATTAGAATTTAGATAAAGTGATTAACGTTTTCAGGGTTGAAAAATGGTTGGAACTAAATATTAAGTGGGCAAACAATAATGCATTGAATAAAACCATCAATGACATTAGATTTTTTATTGAAGCTGTCTCATGCATATGGACTTATTTTTTGGTTTGTTGATTGACCGGGAGTTATCTAACGAGGCAGAATGAAAGAATTAACAAGAAGAAATATAGCCTATACCGGTAATCAATCTATTGCACGGGTGGGCAACTATTTTTATTTCAGGGCCACATTGAGCTATTGAAACCAAGTGAAGGGCTGCATTTTATAGAGATGCATGAAAAATAGGAAATATTATTTCATTAAATTAACCATTCCTCCTACCCAGTTACGTGCGTATCCTACAGAAAATAAATGTTATGTTTTGTAACAACATTTCCTTGTTTGACTTCTCAGAATTTAATCACTAATGTTTGTTTAAAGTCTATTTAGCGTACTTGCAGACACTGTAATGTACGGCCCTGGAGGGGCTGGGATATGGACTCCCCCTTTTTGTTCTATTAGTTGTCTCCTGTGTTTATGTACTATTTGAGTGTCAGTGTCTCTAGTTTGCTCCCTCATGTGTTGTGTTTTGGCTCCCTCTTGTGTCTGTTTCATGTATAGCTCCCAGTTAGGTCTGTTAGTCATTATTAGTTGGTTACTCCCTTGTCATGTCACATGTTTCCCTTATCCAATAGATCCCTGTCTCGTTTATTCCTTGCGCAGGTGTTTGTCATTGTCCCTTGTTTGATTTTGTATTTAGCCCTTGTGTTTCCTCCTCATCTTTGTCATTCATTGTAATTCCTGTTGCTGGTTCTGTGGATTGCTCGTTTCGGGATATTCCGTTTTGCCCCTCATGGCAGTCGTGTTTTCTGTAATAACACCATTGGATTATTGGCACCTTCGCGCTTATCTCTCTCTGCCTATTCAAGAGGATCTGTGACAGACACCTGCAAATCAAGACAGCGCATATGGAAAATAATTTAAGTCAAAAATCGTCAAGTATAATAAACCATTCAAGGTCTAAAGGGGTTGAAGTCCGCCTGGCACTACGTTGATATTTTGGATTCTGAAATGGTCACACTTTGTCCTACAGTAAAGTGCCTTCATTTAGTAGACTCTTGGCTACAAGAATAAATCAAACCCAACTTTTGTGACATTTTTCATTGCATGATGCCAAAAAATACCAGAAATTGTACATAATTTTTTTGTTAATTATTGTAAAATACTTGTAAACCATGATGAACATCACTGTAAAATCCATATTGGCATGCACATAGGTCTTGAGAACCAGTGTGACAAAGTTTGGGGGACATATAAATAACAACCGTACAACTCAGAATTTCTCCCAAATTATGTTCTCAGGAAACTATTATAATAACCTTAATGACGTTATATGCCAACATATTTACATTTTATTACGTTTGAACTGCACGTTTCGTTATTAGGCTATATTTGTACTTCAATTACGTTGCTCCAGTATATTTCGTTTACCGGATTTATGCGAGAACATTCCATACATTCCATAGCGTTCGAAATTATATTGCAACATTCAAAGTTAAAGTTAGGTAGGAGGATACTAACGGTTAAGGTTATGCATGAGGTTACTAACGGTTAAGGTTAGATTTGACGTTACTGAGGTTAAGGTTAGAATTAAGGTTAGGGTTAACATTACAAAAATAACAATCGCCTGTCTGCATCACGCAAGCAATGTAGAAGAAAACACACACAAAGTGCCAGTCTGGATTTGAACACGCGAACACTGGCATGCAAGTCGCGGATTTATACGCCCGTCCACCATCCCCGACCGCCATCCTAGCAAAAACTATGCTATTTACATGCTACGTCATGATCTTCATATGTTCATATTTAACGTTATTCAAGTGTTCAATTTAGTTCCCTACAAATGTAATTGACCATCTCATACGTTCATATTTCACATATTTTGATTTTACAAAATAGTTCCCTCAGAACGTATTTCATGTGATTTAGGGCTGATAAGTAAATTAAACAAACACTGTATGTATAGTAGCCTACATATATTTACTATTTCCCTATACGTTTTTAAAAACCAGTTTTCCTGAACCCCGACAACAAATAACCTGTTTTAGTGCAGGGTGATGTCCTACCTCCTTGCAGAAATGTTATTTTGTCATTTTCACTTCCTGATTCCTGTCTGTAATGTTTTTGTTTACCAAAATATAGTCAGTGAAAATTACCCAACTTTGAGATGCGATTTCTCCGGCTGCCAATAATCCACAAGGATGGGCCAACACTCATTCCTTTTGTCTGATTGTGTTCTTTCCAACAGTATCAAGCTTTAGTTGCTAGCATGTACAGTTTGCAAGATAATCGCGATAAAATCGCGCTTGACGCTCTATAGCATCGGGAGACTGTGGAGGGTTTTAAAACACCTCGCGGGCCAGATCAAAGGACCCGGCGGGCCGCAATTGGCCCGCGGGCCGTAATTTGCCCACCCCTGATCTATTGGGATATGCAGGAAATAAATATAATTATTTATTTTATTATTTCATGAATAAAAAAACATGAATAAGACTGAATGAAATGGCAAAACACAGAGTTTTAGCCGCACTACAGCCTATAGTAATTGCGAAACAAATGTGATCTGCATATGTTAAAATCTGTGAAAAGTAGATGTGGTGGATTTTCATTATATAGACTTAACAATTCCAATTTTAAAACGATAAAAATAGGAAAATAGGCAACTAAAAAATAGTTATCCTTTGATATTACAAATGTATTTGTTTTCATAGTCTACTGTTAGTGCTGGGGGGTATGACCGAAAATGTATATCACGCTATTTTTCAAAATTCTACTGGTTTCACGGTATATGACAGTATATCTTTTTTCATGCATAATCAGGTGTTCCCAGCATTTTCTACTGGTTGAGAGGGGAATTATTGCAGTAGATTGACTTAGGATGGTCTATTTTACTGTCATGATGAGTGAATATTGTAGAATAATTCCACACTAGTAGTAATACAGGTTTGCATGTTCCCCGAAAGTTATGCTGTTTACAAAGATTCTAATGAAATGAGGAATCAGGGCCCGTATCTACTCCTACTCTCAAACTTAAGTATAAGAGCAAGTTATCGAATTTTTCAAAGCTAAGAATCACTCTTACTCTCCCAGCTATTTAAGACCGCTCGAGAGGTCTCTGAAGTGGTTAAGAGTTGCCAGTAGGGGCTTGTGATGGCACTGAGGAGACAGAATAGTGCGCAAATCTTTTAGAAGGTAGAGTGTCTATTAATTGTTTGGAGTTGCACAATTAATTAAAAACGGTATTGTTTGGACAGAGCAAGCATCATCTTTGTCAGCAACTGCGTGAAGGACGTCATTTCACCAGTGACTTTACGCAGCAATGCATTTTCATTGAATTGAAGGTGGTGGTGATGCTTCGTTTGCAGCAACACAATGCTTAAGATTTGGGCCATCACAACCATCAATAAGCCAAATTGTCATGGAAAAAATTATGGCACTTACAGCTCCACACATTGTCACGCGTTTCATTGACTTCCCAACACCCCCATAATTCAACAGAAGCAAACAATTCATGCAAATAGCCGGCTTCCCAAGAGTATTAGGCGCAATGGAGGACACTCATAAAGATCATTGCTTCCAGCATCCAGAAGAATGTTAATATGAACAGGAAGAGGTACCACAGCATTAACACACAAGTTGAGTTTCATACAGACTATAACATTTTGGATGTGGTACCCATGGCCTGGGTCTACCCATGACGTGCGGATATTGAATGAAAGTGGCCTGAAGCAGCTGTTTGAAAGGCACTTTCTGCAGCTGGAGTGTCATCTAATAGGAGATAAAGGATACCTTTTTACGCTCGTGGCTGCTCACCCCTTTCCATATGCCACTGCAGAAGCCCAAATGAACTACAACAATTAGCCTATTTTGTAAGCTAATTATAATTCTGTTCTTCACCCTGTATTTCTTGGCCCTACGTGTTCTTATAACTGAGATTTTGGTATCTCTAAATAATATATACTTACCGACCACTTCATTATTTACACCTGTTCAAATGCTCGTTAATGCAAATATCTAATCAGCCAATCAATTGTAAGCAAGTCAATGCATTTAGGAATGTAGACATGGTCAAGACAATCTGCTGAAGACAATCTGCTGAAGTACAAACCAAGCATCAGAATGGGGTGATTTAAGTGACTTTGAACTTGGCATGGTTGTTCGTGCCAGATGGGCTGGTTTGAGTATTTCAGAAAGTGCTGATACAATGGGACTTCTCGCACAACCATCTATAGGGTTTACAGAGAATGGTCAGAAAAAGAGAAAACATCCAGTGAGTGACAGTTCTCTGGGTAAAAATATCTTGTTGATGCCAGAGGTCAGAGGAGAATGGCCAGAAGAGTTAAAGCTAATAGACCAGCAACAGTAACTGAAATTACCACTTGTTTACAACCATCTCAGAAGGCACAACATTTCAAAGCTTGAAGCAGATGCACTACAGCAGCAGCAGACCACACTAGGTGCCACTCCTGTTAGCTAAGAACAGGCAAGTGAGGCAACAATTTGCATGGGCCCACCAAAATAGGACAAAATAAAATTAGAAAAACATTGCCTGGTGTAAACCACATGAAAGCATAGATACAGTACATCCTGCTTTGTATCTATGGTTCAGGTTGGTGGTGGTGATTGTGTAATGGTGTGAGGGATTTTTTCTTGGCACACTTTGGGCACCTTGCATGCCACAGCCTACTTGATTATTGTTGCTGACCATGTCTATCCCTTTCTGACCACAGTGTACTTATCTTCTAATGGCAACTTCCAGCATCTCCCTGTGCACAAAGCGGGGTCCATGAAGACAAGGTTCAACGAATTTGGTGTGAAAGAACGAGTCGCCTGACCTGAACCCCATTGAATAATTTTGGGATGCATTGGACCAGTGATTGCCAGCCAGGCCTTCTCATATTAATGTCCATTGCTACATCAAATATTTTCAGAAGAACAAAAATAAAAAGTCAGATTACTACACCTGCTGTTATATGATGTTATAGTCAATACAGACTTGTTGCTTATTGTTCTTGCACAGCAGCCTATCTATGCAGCAACACCACAGCAAATTCATTTAATGCTTACTAAGGGACCAAAAATTGTTTAAAAGCAAAATGCTTTAAAACAACTGTAATCTACATAGAGAGCTACTACAGACATGGTCGCGCTATTCCGACGATGCCCATGGGTGATACAAATTGGTACAGCGCTGCCCTGGGTAGAAGGCTAGGTGGTAGGAAATAAGTACTTTGTCACGTCACTCCTGAGCTAGTCCTTTATTGTAGGGCGGGCAACTGTGAATTCAATCACAGTTGTAGAGTTGACCAGTCTGCATCCTCCCACCCATGTCTCGATTTTTCCATGTTGACCAAGCAGTGTGATAAGAACTGGACTGCTTGGCAACACATGGCTAGAGGAAGCATGTGATCCAGCATCAAAAACCTAGAACCTTCTGAGGGATTGCAGATGAGATAAGGCCTTGCTTTTGTGAGCTGGTAACATGTACTCATCAACAGTCACACTAAGCTAATTCTCTGCTACCCACAACTTTCTTCAAACTGCACACAAATATATGACATTTTATCAATCAGTTCATACTCAAAATCTCAAAATCCATAATGTTTTCTTTAAGTTACCAGCAGAGTTGAAATGTTTTGGGTTTAGGAGCTCTATTACATCTTTAAATAGTAGTAAAATCACTCCTGAATTTCAAATTTTGCTAATAAAGCAATAGGAATAAAATGCAGATATAATGTATCACCTGACAGGCATCTTTTCCTCCAGCTAGTAGTCCAGCACAAAGCATATTGTTGGTGATTGAGTAGACTCCAGCATAGAGACAGGTACACTGCCTGTTCCCTATTACTGGCACGCTCACCTCCTGCAGGGTCCCAGGTGGGGACAGGGGAACTGAAGATAGAAGACAAGCAGAGACAGATATAAATGATATAATGTTGCAATCATTTCTAATGGGGACAGGGACATTATGGAATAGAAACAAACACGGACAGACAAAACATTAAACAATATATTATTTGCATTTATTTGTCAGTCATTTAGCAGATTCTCTTAACCAGAGCGACTTAATGAATACATAATGAATACACGGACATCCCCCTGGAGCAACTTACAGTAAAGTGCCTTGCTCAGGGACACAACAACATTGGGCACAGTTGGTTATCAAACCGGCAACCTGTGTGACTCCTTAACCACTGAGCCATCTGTCCCCCATTTCTCACCTATCGTTGTTTACTGCAACCTTAAGCAATAAGGCCCTACCTCCATGGTATACACTCTATTAAACAGAGTGTATACCATGTTTATGTACTGTATATGTGTCTATTGCTAACTATGCAAAATCAGCATTGGGACTATTAAATCTTACCTCCATTTCTGATATATCCCCATCCAGTCACCCAGCTAGTGGTGTCAGCGTAGAAGGTGCTGTCTGCTGCTGCCAGGCAGACTGGCTGGATGTAGTCAGTGAAGCTGACAGATGATGAGAGCTGCAGCAGACATATGTCATTGTCGTGCGTTGAGGTGTTATAGCTGGGGTGGGGAATAATCTGAGAAACCATTGTGGAAATCTGATTGATGTTAATGCCTTGCTGATCCTGCTGGCCCAGGTAGACGAGCAGGCCTGTTGTGTCGGTGCTGAGAGTAAATGGATTATTAATGTGATTATTACATTACTGGGTAGTGTTAAACCATTCATGAATATGTCCCAGATTACTTTGTCTTTCAGCTGATTGGAGTTAATGGTTCACCCATTAATGTATTTGTTAATGTTTTTTGCATTCATGAAATGGTGGCCCTATGGACTAGTTTACAGATTAGGCTGAAAAAACTTAAATTACTGTTTAACGGACACACCAGCATAATTTTCCCTTGATCAAAAGAAAATGTATATTTTGGGCAATTTATGAAACTGTTCAAGATGCTCTGGGTGCTCTCGTGTGAGCTGATACGAGAGACCTCATATCATGCACTTAGATCATGTTTGAGACATTTGAAAATGCAGGCAATGTGCATATTTTCTTATTTTCTCTGTCATGCCATCATGGCTAAAGCCAGCATACAGTTATACTATTTTTGTGCTCAGGTTAAACCAAATCGTGACTGTCAGGTGTAGTGAAGAACACCCATCAATGCCACTGAAAAATAGAAAAAAAATTGTTTTTGTTTGCAAACTTAATTAGTAACGCTACCAAGCTTCAGTCAATTGTAAGCAGATTGAGTGTTTGTGAAATAAAAGGTAATAAAATGTAATAAAATGTAAATTACTTGCTACCCTTTCCTAAAGGTACACTCCAGACCACTTTATACCCCGTTTTGCCGGTCAAGTTTCCATCATGACAGCCACAAAAAACACTTTCTCAATGCGTTCTCTTGTTCCCAACTCGGCCACCATAAGGTTTGTCGTCACAACCTCTAGACCCAGTAGTTCAAGAGAGAAAATTCAAACATAGACACTTCAGAGGGATAGTCCGACATTGCCTATATTCACTTTATTTTTTCCCTCATTTTCTTCCCTTCCCAATTCCCACTAACCTTGCATTGTCGGCAGCTCCGCAACTCCTTAGACAGATCTATGGGTTGGTGAGGGGAGCCCACATGGTTCATCCAACCACATGTCATAGAGCCGCAAATTCTTTTCACACTGTTCATTCAACACGGAAGCCTTTAATCGGATCATGCACAAGATCATTACGTTCACCAACTATACTTCCGTGATTGAATTTACAGGAGCTCGATTTGGAAACAAGGAGTCGCTGGAGAGCCACGTGGCAGGATAAATAATCAGATTTATTTAACCCAAATCCTGGGCAGCGCTATGCTATGCCTGGGCAGCTATGCCAATTTGCGTTGCTTTATGCGGTGGTCCAGGGCCAAGTCAGTGAACCCATAGTCAGGCTCCAACCATTGACTATCATGACGTAGACTGTGCTGCAATGCAGCGATTTAGCCCACTACATCACACCCCCCAAATCTGGATTATATTTTTTATATTCTTAATATTTTTCTAAAATTACCGTTTGCTCCTCTTGAGTGAAATATGCGGCTCTGGTAGTCCTTGTCTGCAGTGTTGGGCAAGCTACTTGTAAAATGTAGTGAGCTAAGCTACTAGTTATTCTACACCAAAAGAAGCTTCACTACACTGAAGCTCCCCTTAGGAAAATGTAGCAAGCTAAGCTACAAAAAAATGGCAAAAGTAGCTTACTACATGTAAGCTACTTTTTTAGATTGAACCGACTTCATTCAAAGTCAATGCTATCTT
>JACXGM010035045.1:0-11795 GCA_016801145.1 Umbra pygmaea | reverse complement strand
CACTAGAGTCTAGTGACAACGCTATAAAAGCCTATTGCGGTGCTTGCGTCACTCCCTTATCCCTCCTACCAGTTCCTATGGCCACTTGACCAGTGCGAATGCAAATAGCAAAACCTGTTTATGGGGAGAGTAGTTAGTAGAACTGTTTAGAAGTGGACTGTTCCTATAACTACGTTCCTGTAACTACTTGGTCGGAAAGTGGCTAAAGTAGCCCCTGTATCTCGGAATATGTCTACAGTATGTGTTGTGTCTGTCCTGACAGCTACTTTAGCAATGATTTCATCAACACATACCGACAGACAGATACAAACTGGATACGTTGCATGTTTCTGTTATACAGTATATGTCTGATTAGTCTTTGAATACAGCCCCTCAAATATTTCAGGAAAGCATATTGAGACACAGGGAAGGAATATGACTGCCTAGTGATGGCATAGCAACTATTACAGGATGCGTGACTGGATTTGATTGTTGATATTGTAAAGTCAACCCTTTTTAACAGACCAATGAGGCAAGCTCTGTCCAGTCCAGGCAGCCAGTCCGTAGTAAGGTCATCTGAGGGTTTGAGTGGACAGAGAGCTGGAATGTTCCTCATAAGGGGGTTTGGGAATAACATAACCATTATCAATGACGAGAGATTCTGCTGCATAATGTCATTAACACTTGGTCGCAATCTAAAATGGCACCACATTCCCTACTATGTACAGACAATATAATATGATCATGGGAACATGCTGCTGTTTGGGGCACATGGTATGACACACAAAGCCTTGGACACCTACAAACAGACAAGTGCAAATTGACTATACGGAGCCCAAGATGAAATCCCCTCTTCAAAAGTAGTGAACCAGTTCAAGAGTTTGTTCTGCTGAGCTTGACGACCTTTACAGTTTTTGTTTAAAGTTTTGTTCGATATATAGTTTAAACAGTTACCTACAATAATGACATTTACAGGGATAAGAACTTCACATTGAGCTTACAGTGTTAGGTCCTTAACACAGACGTTATGTTACAGGTTTAACTACAGAACTGGGGTTAAAATATTGCAAAGACAAAGGATGAAGTGATAGCTAGATTACAGACAGTTTACAGGTTGAAGTAGAGTACACAGATCTAATTTTCACAGGTAAAACCTCTCCGTGTTAAGCTTTTCCAGATGAAGTCAGGTTTGTGCTGTGTGACACTAATGATCAGGCTAGTTCATCACTAATGGCTGAGCTGGGGATTGGTCCTCCCTCTGTCTCCAGGTAGGCAACACATTTAACATCCTCAAGGGAAAAGTATTGCAAACGTCACCAGAGTGAGTCTATTCATCTTGAAATTAAGGAATATCTACCAGAGGGTGTCTAATTCATCTCTAAATTAAGGAATATCTACCAGAGGGTGTCTAATTCATCTCTAAATTAAGGAATATCTACCACAATGAGTCTAATTCATCTTAAAATTAAGGAATATCTACCAGAGGGAGTCTAATTCATTGCTAATTTAAGGAATATCTACCACAATGAGTCTGATTCATCTCTAAATTACCAGAGTGCAATTTTGTATTATTAACATAGCAGTTCTGACAGAACACCATTTAAGAGTAAATCAAACTTTGATGAATATATTATAACATAATACACATTGTTATACATACCCAACTTGTTATACACACCCAAATTGTTATACATACATAACTTTTTATGCATACACATCTTGTTACACGCACCTAACTTGTTACACACAGCCACCTTGTTATACATAACCAACTTATTTATTGTGGCATTTGATTCTGTACCGTAGGGCAACCACACCACCATAGAAATATAGTGAATATACATTGCTTCTATTCACAACATGTAACGGCAGAATAAAATAATCCTGAGAACATGTAATAAGAGCAACATGATTGACAACCATGAAAGAAGAACCCGGGGCAACGCACCAACCAGTGACCGCAGAGGACAAACAACCCCAAACAGTAACATTGAAATCAGCAACACAGTACAAAGAAGGTAACATCAGCCAAACAGTGAATGACAGCAAATCCAGGATACTGTCATGACAACATGTAGTCTCGCAATAAAACAATCCAAATCCAACACCAAGACAGAACCTCAAGTATAAAAATACCAAGAAGGCCCTTTGTAAGACCATTCACCTGTTAGTGAGAATGCACGTCACAATCAAATAGCAACGCAGCACATGAAATTACACAAGACCAAGTACATGAAAAAAAACATGCCATGGGGAAATGGAAGACTGACTGAGGAACTGATGAGGGACAAGACCGAACAATAGCCACCAACACTACACATGATAACCGCAGCACAATTGCACCATCCCACTGTTGGCTACAGACGCACCAGATCAGGGGCACTCAAAACCACCAGCACTGCAATGCAGGTGAAGCCTGCTCAGACACTTACATGTATTTATATCAAGTAAATATCTACCTTTAATAGGCTGTCGAAGCAAACCTGACCACCCGCTTTGAATAATACACAGCGTTCCAAATTGTTATGCAAATTATATTTTACATTGACTTTCCTAAATAATTGATGCAAATTACTGTCAGTATAATTTTCAAGTCACCAACCGTTTGGGTATAAGTTGAAATTCCTTGAACAAACCACCCAATGAAAACAGTATTTCTTTCAAAAATAAAAATGCACAGTTCCAAATTATTATTCACAACAGAGTTTCTCTTATAAGTTGTAAAGAACTGAAAATGTTAAATTGTTGAATTTGCAGCATTAGGTCATATTTACTGAAATTAAAAGCTTTTTTTATCAAACACATATTAACAGGGCAAGTTACATGTTAACATGTAAACACCCCTTCTTTGAGTTCACCTTTATAATTATTGCATCCATTGAACTTGTGAGTTTATGGAGAGTCTCTGCTTGAATTTCTTTGCAGGATGTCAGAATAGCCTCGCAGAGCTGCTGTTTTGATGCCATCTGCCTCCCACCTTCATAGATCTTTTGCTTGAGGATACTCCAAAGGTTCTCAATAGGGTTGAGGTCAGGGGAGGATGGAACCCACACCATGAGTTTCTCTTATTTTATGCCCATATAGCAGCCAATGACACAGAGGGATTCTTTGCAGCATGAGATGATGCATTGTCATGCATGAACATGATTTTGCTGCGGAAGGCACAGTTCTTCTTTTTGTATCATGGAAGAAAGTGGTCAGTCAGAAACTATATACTTTGCCAAGTTCATTTTCAGAACTTCAGAGACCCTAAAGGGGCCTACCAGCTCTCTCCCCATGATTCTGGCCCAAAACATGACTCTGCCACCTCCTTGCTGACGTCGCAGCCTTATTGGAACATGGTGGCCATCCACTAACCATTCACTACTCCATCCATCTGGACCATCCAGGGTTGCATGGCACTCATCAGTAAACAAGACAGTTAAAAAAGTAGTCTTCATGTATTTCTAGGCCCACTGCAACCGATTCTGCTTGTGAGCATTGGTTAGGGGTGGCCAAATAGTAAGTTTATGCACAACTGTAAGCCTCTGGAGGATCCTACACCTTGAGGTTTGCAGGACTCCAGAGGCAGCAGCAGCTTCAAATAACTGTTTGTGCTTTGTAATGGCATTTTAGCATCTGCTCTATTAATCCAATGGATTTGTCTGGCAGTAACCATCCTCATTATGCCTTTATCTCTATGAACCCGTCTGTGCTCTGAATCAGACACAAATATCTTCAAAGTACAATGATCACGCTTAAGTTGAGACCAGTGAAGTCAATTAGAAGCACTTTTCTGGTGGTGGCTGAGCGTACTGCACAGCCTTAAACTGAGCTTGACGACGTAGATGTTACGTGAGCAACCTGTCTGAAAGTTGTAAGTCTTCTGGTAGCTGTGCCAAGAGAAATCTGAGTTAGTAGGAGTTGTCTATGAGCGTAGGAGCAGGAGCAAATGTTTTGTTCCTGAAGCTTTTCATGGACTCTATGGGCTTCTCCCTTGACTGGATGCCTTCACGTCCCCCCGATTGTTTGCAAGCCTTTCCTGGGCTATACTGTCATTATTCTACTGTGTGACAGAAATTTGCATGGTCATGACATAATCTCTAGCCTATTTTTACAAAAATGTCTGCCATGGGGTCATAACGTGAGATAAAAGGTAATGGAGCCGTTTATACATTGTCGTGTTTCTTTAGAAATAAACAATGAACAAATAGAGTAAACACTTCAAATGTAAATTTATTTGCTGTCAAACTGACTGCAAAATGAATGGGAATCTATGGAATGCTAATGGAAGGTGGTGCTTTGTTAGCATCAGAATCTCCCCGTAGGAGGTACACTTTCCGGATGCTCGCGTACCCCCTTAGAAAACACATGGGCAACCACTACACAGTAAGGGAATACATGTTAACACCATGGTTTACATATTACCGAACACCCCACACAAACAACATGCCATAACATACATGAAACTCCAGAGAAACTGCTGACTACTAATTTGAAATTTAGTGCTGTTAGCTGAATTCTAGCAACAAAAACGCAGGTAGCCCCACTCGTAGTAGCAAAGTCAGACCATACTAAAAGAGGACAAATACAACACCTTCACACCACGTACAGGGACGCTAACTCAACCTGAGCATGCAAAGAAATGTTTCAACTCACAATACTTGCCCAACCATCTCAATAAGTAACCTAATAGCATATTGCTCAAAGTTTCTCATTCACTCACCCGGACCAAGCGACCCAATACAACCAACAAGATGAACAACAAACCATTAAGGAATCACAAACCATCGGGGAAAACGAACCACAGAACCCCCACAATGAACCAACACCATTCTGCACTGAAGCAAGAATGTAAATTCTGCAGGTAATCAGGGACGGACTAGCCATCGGGAGGATCGGGAGTTTTCCTGAACGGCCGGTCCATTCCAGGCCAAACGTGCCTTCATATTTTACTTTGACGGTCGGCCAGTTACAATCCTGGACGTATTAAAACAAGTGATAGTAGGCTGAAATGGACTGGCTGTTGCGCTCTGGCCCGGCCGTCAATTCAAGAGAGAGAGTTCCTTTGTATTTAGATGAGGAGAAACTCAGAGTGAATGACGAACGCGGGGAGTGACAGATACAGCGCCCCCCCCCACCCAGCTGGCCGCTCCAGCCTAAGTCCCGGGCCGAATTTTTGACCCAGTCCATCCCTGCAAGTAATCCCACTAACATCTTCAAGACAAAGCGTAATTCCAATGTGACTAACTACGGCTGATAGGCATGAATCTAGTATCTGCTGACTGACACCTCTCCCTTGGATTTCCTGACAGAACTGGCAAATTCAATATATTGAGGAGAGAGAAGTTACATGTGGATTGGCCTAAAAAAATATTAAATACTGTAAATGTGTGCAATTAAGTATTCTGATGTGTAGTGAGGGCAAGGGTAAGGTTCAGTTCTGGTTTGTAAATTTAGACTAAAATGCCTAGATCATGAAACTGGAAACACACTTAAAACATTACTGAGGAAGTCGCTTCTGTTTTTGCAGAAATCATCTAATTTCCTTGGCAGGAATGGGTACTGTATTTTCTCAGTGTCCATGTCTGCCTTAGCAGGTCTTTGATAGAGACAGTGGTTATTTTAATCACAACATCTCAGAGCGTTTTTCTACCGCTGCTTCCATGATGGAGGCAAGCTCTGTTTTTTAAGTGAGGTCTAAAATACCAAAGGCCCATGTAACTCCACTCCCATATGCACATCCACTAACCCATGTAACTCCACTCCCATATGCACATGAGGATATTTTTAGTTTGTATCAATGATATTCACATGCTGACCTACAAGGAGTCAACAAAAATAAATGTAAACACTGTGTGATTGTTGCTACAATCTACTAATTTAAACCCTTTCAGTGAAATAAAATACCTATAAATAAGTGAAGGTTTCAAATAAATTATCATTACATTTAAATAATTTAGCAGATGCTCTTACACAGAGCAACTTACAATAAGGACAGTGTCTTCGTGTAAAGTGACTTACACAGGGATGTAAAAGGATGGGATTTGGCCCAGTCTGGAGTCAAACCGGCAACTTTCTGACTACACATCTGACTCCGAACCACTGAGCCATCATAACAAAACATATTGTGCAGCAGAAGGAAATAATGTGTATTTTAATAATATCATTATTATCACTTTTATTATTCTTTTTGAATAGACTCCCTATATCAATAGTGTTTGTTAAGCTATATAGCATTACAGGAAATAATTGAAAACAACCAAAATGTTCTAATGTGTAAACATAGCCCTGAGGTCCAAGGTTTGGAAACCCTGGTTTATTTCTTGGCTTTTCCGTCATACATTTATGTGAAAAATCTCATTGTTTTTGATTCCAGGTCAGAAGGCTTTGTTTTTTAACCCAAAATCAACCTGATATGACAAAGGCTTTGAAGCAGAAAACAACATCACTGGCACTGCACAAACAGGCACACAACCTGAAGATGATTTGTACCGTCTGATGACAGCACATTGGAAGTCTTTCCTTTGACTGTAGTAGGATATCCTGAGAATACCTAGTCATTCTTGGAACGCACAGTACTGTAGTCTGACACATGTTGAAAGAGTTGATGTGGCTGGAGTAATAAACGCATTTGAATAGGTTGACAGCTACTGTGTATCACAATATACCAATCCATAGGCACCATTATGTGTGTCAAACCACAGTGCACCCCCCCCCCCCCTTGGAAACATTTTCAAAATTAAAACAAGAACAGTGGAATGACTCAAGATTCATTCAACTATAAAAAGACTTTGAAGTCGAGTGAAAAACTGAACGTGTTCTGATAGACTATATACTGTATAATCTTGATGCACCATTTAAATTCACATTGAATGTTTTTGATGAATACTTTTTTTTATTTGGAAGTGATGTCTGCCATGAATCTACAAACACTGTCTGTATTTGATGGATTTCTTCCTGGAATGTAATTTCCATTACATTCATGTCATTTTAACTGTAGCTTTCAGCAGTGATCAGTTCCCAGTGTTCACGCTTATTGAACTGCATAGACTAAACTATTGAATTGGTTACGTTTGACGGCAATAGCTGGTTAAACCACACAGATGTTCTTAGCTAACTACGCCACACGCCGTGAAATTCAAGCCTGCCCTCCCCGGTCAACGGGCGGGCGAATGTCTAACCGCGTATTTTAGATGCTGAACTGTGGTTTTTACATCTGCAGACATGACAGGAAAGAGTTTCTACTGGGATATTTGTGTGCCAATAGGAATTCCAGCCATGAGAGATTGAGTGTGTGGTGGAGAATAGAGATCAAGGAAAAGTGAACCTAATGATTGTTATGGTGTTAATAGTACTGTCATTAGGCACACCATTCTAACTCGCGGGGTTGTTGCGTAACCATATCTTGATTTGATCACCCAAATAGTTGGATGAATTGTGCTTGACAGCAGGTAATGCAAACTTGTCAAGGACTTGTTCATTTACAAATAAAAAGTGCTTAGTCATTTTGTATACAAAAATGCTTTGATTATTACATTCTAAAATCTATAACTAAGTGTAGGCTATAAAAGGTAGCATATCCGGGTGCTGCAGGATTACTTTCCTGCTCTAGCAAAACTGTCTTAAATTAAGATTCAGCATCTGTCTGTTAGGTGCACAGTGAATCTCTCCTGAATAATTTTATTGGTCTCAAGTATCTCCCTGTTTGGCTCACTTCACTGTCGCTACTCTGAAATGCTGACAAGTTTTTCAGAGTAGCCGCATACTCTGTCTATTTCAACATAAATCGACATGGCCATAAATAATTAAATGTCCCTCATAAATAATTCAAATTCCATTTAAATTAGTCTGCACACCCCACGGTTTCGGATTACACGTCAGAAACGGAACCTCTCTGCAGCTGTCTTATCATTGGCATATGAAGGACGCTAGTAGTAAGCATCGTAAGCATATTCTACCACAGTGGTTTTTCCCGCCAACGCTCAGTCAGCATTGCTGCTTCCCAAATGACACCTTATCTCAAGTCTAGGAAATTACTTTTGACCACGGCCCTGTGGAAACTCATCATAAAGAAATGTAGTGCACTTTCTAGGGAACAGGATGCTATTCGGGAAGCGTTCCATGCATGGCCAGTGGGTGCTGCTTGCGGCTGGGTTTGGGCGACGGGTCACTACTGCAGGGCTGTCGCTGAAGGTGATGCACCCAATCCAACCGACGGTCGTGGAGCGATGACTCGGCACCAACCCAGCCAGCGATAATAACCATGGCGATGGGGCTGAATATAAAAACAACCATGCTGGTATTTACAGACACCAGCAGGCTAATGTTAGATGAAACAGAAGGTAGGACAGAGGGAGGCAAAGAGGAGTTTTTGATCGAGATCAGTTCAGGTCTGCGCTCATCGCTGTTTCTCTATATGTTTGTTGACCATCTGCCTCTCCTCTCTCTCCCTTTCCTGTTTCTTGTACCTCTTTCTCTCCATCAGTCATTTCAGGGCATGTTGTCATCCCTCCATTCTGAGCTTGACATTCAAAGGTACTTGCTGAAAATCCAGCTGCCCCACACAGTTAGTCTGCCTTTTCTTTTCTATGCATTTCGCCTGGAAGTATGCCCCGGGCTGCATCGTACTTGGCCTGTGTGCTTTGTGTTTAGGTGTGTGTGTAGTATGTATGTGTGTGTGTCACGTGTAGGTGTGTGTGTATGCTCCCCCCCACCTGGTGATGATGCCCCTGTGTTTTGCCAGAAACCTGCTTACCCAAGTTACTACCCATCACACACAATCACCTTTCAGAGTGCTTTGTGTGCGTGTGTGTGTTGTGTGTGTACAATTGCTGTGTAGCTAACGCGGTTGCGTGTCCAGCGTTTGGCTTGATAAAGGGCTCTCTTTGTGTTGACCTGTCCACGTTAGTCACACTGTCACCCTGGCATGTATCACGTTGCAACACCAGCAGGCCACTCATTGAGGTCCGCAGCCTTGATCACTCAGGAGTGGCTGCGTTCCAGATCTGTTGGTGACCTCCAGCACCATCACTACACATTCCCCATGTGGTTACTGTGAGAAGCTTAAAAGGGTTTGCTGAAAGAAATATTTTGTGTGCCAGAGTTGTTTGAATTCCTTTATTTCACTGCCTGCCCAACAATGAGAGCAACAGTGTATTGTGCCTGTTTAACCCTTTGCAGACGTCTAGCAAAGCTTGTAAAAAGAGAATAATGTTCTGTTATGTGGTAATGATTAGAGACCCTTGTCATCGTCATTATTTTTTAAGAACTGTGACAAGGACAATTGAAAAGTGTGTGCTTGTTTGGCATAACAGGACATTTGTATGCAATCTGCATTGACGTAAACTATTAATCACCAAGTTAAGTGTAACCCTGCAAACACAAAATGGCTCCGTGGTTTTCCCTCTTGCAGTTACACAAATTTAAATAACTTAACAAATTTATTGTGTGGTATTAATGGTTTTGTTTGTTAAAGAATGCTGTGAGGTTTCATGAACAACATTTTTTTTCCAGAACTATTGTTTCACCTTGTTTCTAAACTTTGCAGAGTTCCAGTAACATGCCTGACTTTTCAGAGAGGATTAGAAAAGCAAGCCTTTTTTGTGGGAAAGTTACTGGAATCTTTCAAAGCCTGTTTTTGTGTAATGTGGTTGACTCTGTGGTTGACTCCTCAATCTTTTGTTGTCTCTCCAGAGCAGAAGCCCGAAGCACGGCCCCAGCTGCCCCAGTGTGGGGGACCAGGCCGAGCACCTCTCCTTAGCATCATTGGACTCTCTGGACACCATGTCTGAGGTCGACACCCCCACCGCCTTCACAAGGGGCAGCCGCTCCCGCGCCAGTCTGCCCGTGGTGCGCTCTGCCAACCAGACCAGGGATCGCTCACTAGGTACGGGCTGCACATATTTGCAAACTTGAAAGCAATTCATTTAAAAAAAATCACAACCCCAATTTTCAAGCTAACCTTAAAAAAATTCAAATTAAACGTCTACACTAATATACTTTAAGCCAAGGCCTTATATTTTTTTTGCAAGTCCAGAAATTTTTTTCCTTTACCAGTTTTGCCAAGGGTTATTTTCCTGGAAACAACTTCTGCTTCTAGGAAGTACTGGAACACACATACACAAACACACATGCACACACACACATGCACACACTTTGCCCTCTGTTGTTGTTCATGTTCATGCAGGTTAGCCTAATTCATAATAAATGTCCTTAGCCCAGAGAGATTAAAGAACGCTGCCACGATTTGCCATTTCGTTTAAAAAAAACATCACACGGGTATGCAGGCACACAAACAAGGACGCACTTTGAAATAGGATTCATTATGGAAGCAGAGCGCGCTTCATTTGCGTCAAAATGACACCTACAGTGCGGTACAAGCCATGTTAATAGGCTGCGGCGTGACTCTTGTAATGCTACCACGTTTCTTCCTCCAGTCAATCAGTTAACTTTGCTGACCGCAACAGAGACAAAGATGGAGTATTGCTTTCACTGTCTCAACATGTAGTCAACCTTTGAGTTTCATAGGACCAGACATAATTAAAGCTTTTTAGAAATTCCAAGAAAAGCTCACATTAGTTTAATGTAACTCCAGGTTGAATAGTAGTAATTTCACTTCTTTTGAGTGCCTCTAAATTAGTTGTTTACACTCTGCTAGTTTACTCCTTTGACCGAGGTGAAAATGGAACAGAACCACAGAATGTCATTGGGCATACTGCTCTGTGCCAACGGTGGCTTCTCACTCAGATTGAGCTTCTGAATTGCAGACCTTGTAGCCTACATTAACATCTCCAAGAATATACTACTGCACACGGACAGGCAAACACACAGTCACAGTACACACACACTCCTAAACAGCAGGACAAGCCATACGCCAGCAGTTAAGTTGTGGTTGGTGAAAGGGGGAGGAGGAAGAGGACACATTTCCCAGCATTCCTCTGGTGGCCATCCCACAGGGAGCAGGATGAGGTCTCCTTTACACGCTGATCAGATTTTAATTCCACTCTACACTAAAGACTAAGGTTGGGGTTCGGGAGTGAAACCTTGGGGAGAGTTTACCCCGGAGCCTCCCCCACATGCGTGCCCTTTTCCCCAGAGACATCTGGTTTTCCTTAAGGGCCGGCCCCAAGTAGCGCCTCCAGTCAGTCGTCTCATCAGTGCTTGACTGGAGTTACATTGGCCGACATCTTACAGTGCCTCTTCTCAAGTGAGTTTCCATATTCTCCTCATGTTACTTCTAGCTGATGGGTAGGGATCCTCCAGAGTATTTCTTCCACAATATAGTAGTATTCGCTTTGGGAGATCTGTTAGATCTTTACTGCAGTTTTGCATTCCATATTGTGTAAGAGAAAGCATGGAAACAAATGACTTGTTATGTGGCATTTCACCATAATTGAAAGTGATTTGGTTTCATTTAGTGATGCATAAATGCAGTCTTAAATATTGTACACATCAAACCTGAATAGTTAAGAAAGTAAAAGTGAGGTCTTAGTGTGTAGAACTATTAGTGTGCAGAATAATTATGCAACTAAATGAGAAACATTTCCCATTATCATTTGTTGATTTTCAACTGTTAAAGTAAGAATAATAAAAAACAACGGAAAATTTACAAATAAATATGTCTGACATTTCAAAACATATCAGTGACCAATATAGCCGCTCTTCTTTTCAATAACAGTCACAAGCCTTCCATTCATGGAGTCTGTCAGTTTCTTAATCTGTTGATGATCAACTTTTTGTGCAGCAGAAACCACGGCCTCCCAGACACTGTTAATAGAGGTGTACTGTTTTCCTTCACCGTAAACCACAGCCTCCCAGACACTGTTCATAGAGGT
>JACXGM010035043.1:0-11795 GCA_016801145.1 Umbra pygmaea | reverse complement strand
ATCATTACCTATATCTCCCCACCTTTCAAAACGAAGCGCCAGGCTCTGGTTGCGCGTGTCAACGCGCCACGTGATTTGACTAATATAGGCTATATATACGTAAAAAATAAATACTTCTTAACCGTTTAACTGATAGTATTAATCGGTCAAACGTTTTATTTTCGGTTAACGGTTAAACGGTCAATATGAGCATCCCTATTATCAATCAATAACACTTGATCAAATTTGAAATGATCTAGCTCTACAGGTATTTTGTCCATTGTAGAAAAAAGTCCCTCTCAACCTTCTCAAAGCTAAATATTCTTATTTAGCTACATATTAAATGGAAGAATGTATTCTCAAACTATATACAAAGTTTTATTATCAAATCAAGTCAATTCGGGGGCGGGATGAAAAAAAGATCAGAAAGTCAACCAAACGCCTCCATTGAATCAAGCTGTACTTTTAAAAATTCACTACAGTGATGTCATTGCGGTGAAATTTGGAAACTTATGTTGGCCGATTTAAATGTATATATTATCTCGTTATATTTAGAGTACTGAGTACATTTTTCTGGAGAGCAATACAAATAAACTGTAGCCTATGTTGCATGCTTGTAATCACAAGACGCTGATGTTAGCTATGATTATGCCAATGACTTACCTATTTCCACCCATCCCATTATCATCATAGTTAGCTGCAGCCATAATTGCCTTCTTTCTGGATATTTATTTTTACATGGCAAAATAATGAATTTCAAATTAGTTTTTTTCTAACATTATTGGTGCACCCAACCACAAAACAACTTTTCGGCATGTTGTAGTTTGTCCACTTTCTCGATCCGATACTCTATGCATATACTGTCATTGACTGTATGACGGTTTGTTATTCCCCCAAAAGTGGGCTTGAATCTTGTGAAATCTGAATCACTCCATAATTACTCTTGCTTCAATAGATGCCAGGAAACAGATAGGGCAAAGTGCAGAGATGACTGAAGCTAGCGATATAATGCTGATGATATTGCTACTAGTAAATATCAACATTTAGCTAGCTACTCAAATAGATAGCAATGGGGAAGGGCAACCATGTTCTTTTTTTATTGCACAATTTTGTTTGATCTACCATTTGATATAGTAAACCATACTTGCTTCAGCAGTCATGTGTAGCTTGATTGACTATTTAATGATACATCTTACGGTACTTTTTTTGTTTACCGTCATCAGGTAAATGTGTAAAAAGTACACTAACAAACAATGTACATTGAAATCATAGGTGATTAATTTTTGCACCTTGACCCTGGGGACATGAAGGGATTGAGAGATCTACATTTTACAGCCAAGAAAAAAAATACTGGTTCAAGCAACAGGTTACAATTTGTGTGCTTGGTTTCCAACAAAGGATTGACAGATCATTACTGAAGTGCAAGCATTCATGCATTGTTATTAATAACAGAAGAAAAGGGTTCAGTATTAAATATTTATTACACAAAATGGCAAAACAGAGGGGTGGAATGAAAGGGCATGAAGTGTACTCTTGTAGTTGAAGTTAGAGTTTGAATTAATAAAAAATATTTTATAATGTGCATTTAATTAAATAATGTAAAATTTATTTAATAAATGAATAATATAAATGTAATCAGGAATACACACAAATAATACAATCATATGTATGCACAGTGATAACCAGTTTGTGAACCCTTTTGAATTACCTGCATTCATGCCACTTAAGTCTGGCAAATTGTTCTCGTGTCAAATTGGGCCCTGTATTGAAATGTGATTTAATATTTTAAATCCATAGTTTTCTACTGTAAACACATTCAAGGGTACCAAATAACCATGTGCTCAGTAAAGTTAGTTTCCATTCATTGGTTACTATTTCCTCCAGACTGAAAATTGACATCCGGATGAGACCGAAATACCATTTGACTGCGCCGAATCAAATGCAATAACTTGTAGCTAAATACTGTCACATGGCTTAGGTAGGCTGCTTGTTCTTAAAAAGCCACACATACCTATAATAATTTAACATCTACACTTTCCGTAAATCTTTAATATTTAAGCTTGCAAACTGATTAGCTGTGCTAGAAAGCATATACAGTCATGAAAGTGGGAAATATTATTTTGTCATTTCAATGCATCCTCTAATATAATAAGCAAAGACAATGCACTTCCCTTTGGTGTTGTTTGATGTTATGCAACATTGTTTTGAAGGTAACTAATTAGTTAGGTTAGGTCTTAGTACCAGCAGAGTTTGACAGCAGTCCCTGATTATTAATCAAAACCAAACACTAAAAGATGTATTTGCTATCAGTTTAGAAGAACATAACTAGCTTTTGAAAGGCATGTTATCTCGTGTGTAAGATTGCTAGCTAGCTATATATTCCCATCATATATCTCAGCACCCTGCCTGAATTGTCTGCAAATCTGTTTTGCATATGCAAATCATTATGTCAGCTATCTACCTTCATATTTCTCCTATTGAATCAACACTCGTGGCATTGAGTTGTAAAAAAGCTAGATCGGAATTGTCAGCACTTCCATTTCTCAAACTCAATTAACCTAAATCCAATTCAAACATACTTTATTGACATGGAAAGTTAGGTTACTTACATTGCGTTCAAATGCCTCATATATAAAAAATGTTGGACAGAGAATGCCAATAAACTAATGTAATTGTATAATTATACTGTAGAATTAATTTCTTTAAATAAAGCCTTGTTTGTATTGTTACATGCAAGTAGCCACATCTGCATCTCCTTTACATGTAAATCCCAATGTCCCCCCTAAACCTTAAGGCTATCATCCCATCTGTGATCCGACTAATGGTGGCTTCCGTGTTGGGTTCACAGTGCAAAAAGAATTGGCGACATGTGGTTGGATGGACCATGTGCACGCCCTTCGTCATCCCACAGATCTGTCCAAGTAGTTGCAGGTAAATTCAGGTTAAAATAATAACTTCAGTAGATATCAAAGTGGCTAACAATTGAGTTAAATTGCTAATCATATTTTTCTTTGCAGAAGGTGGACAAAATACTCCAGCAAATGTCATTTTACACTTGGCACCTAATGTAAGACTTACTGTAAGCTAGAAACTTAAATTCATTAGGAATGGAGACAGTTTTTATCAGTGCAATCGAGTGGTGATTTTTAACAATGTTGGCAGTTACCAGCACCTCAACTCATCCTATCAGCCCTAAAAAATATTATACCCATCAGAAGCAATATCGGAATCTAGTGTATTTTTTAAAAACGACTGTTCAGATGAAACAAAGATATTAGTACTGGCCTGAGAAACTAGAATTCCCTTACAGTTTTTAAAAATACACTGCTCAAAAGAATAAAGGGAACACTTAAACAACACAATGTAACTCCAAGTCAATCACACCTCTGTGAAATCACACTGTCCACTCAGGAAGCAACACTGATTGACAATCAATTTCACATGCTGTTGTGCAAATAGAACAAAAAACAGGTGGAAATTATAGGCAATTAGCAAGACACACCCCCAATGACACACCCCCAATGAAGGAGTGGTTCTGCAGGTGGTGACCACAGACCACTTCTCAGTTCCTATGCTTTCTGGCTGATGTTTTGTTCATTTTTGAAATGCTGGTGGTGCTTTTACTCTAGTGGTAGCATGAGATGGAGTCTACAACCCACACAAGTGGCTCAGGTAGTGCAGCTCTTCCAGGATTGCACATTAATGCGAGCTGTGGCAAGAAGGTTTGCTGTGTCTGTCAGCGTAGTGTCCAGAGCATGGAGGCGCTACCAGGAGAAAGGCCAGTACATCAGGAGACATTGAGGAGGCCGTAGGAGGGGAACAACCCAGCAGGAGGACTGTTACCTCCGCCTTTGTGCAAGGAGGAGCAGGAGGAGCACTGCCAGAGCCCTGCAAAATGACCTCTAGCAGGCCACAAATGTGCATCTGTCCCCTCAAACGGTCAGAAACAGACTCCAAGAGGGTGGTATGAGGGTCCGACGTCCACTAGTGGGGGCCAAACCTACAGCCCAACACTGTGCAGGACGTTTGACATTTGCCAGGGAACACCAAGTTTGGCAACTTCGCCACTGGCGCCCTGTGCTCTTCACAGATGAAAGCAGGTTCACACTGAGCACATGTGACAGACATGACAGAGTCTGGAGATGCCGTGGAAATCATTCTGCTGCCTGCAACATCCTCCAGCATGACCGGTTTGGTGGTGGGTCAGTAATGGTGTGGGGTGGCATTTCTTTGTTGGGCCACACAGCCCTCCATGTGCTTGCCAGTGGTACCCTGATTGCCATTAGGTACCGAGATGAGATCCTCAGACCCCTTGTGAGACCATATGCGGTTGGCTTTGGGTTCCTCCTAATGCAAGACATAGCAATTAGTCACCCATTCAAATCCTATGTAATTTGAATTACTTATGAATGGCAATTTAAATAAAACTACAGGATAGAGCCTTGTCAAACATACAAGCAGACTGACCGGCAATTGAACGCAAATTCTCACACTAAAATGGAATGAGTATCGTCAAAATTGCGGGACCTTTAAAGGTGCAAAAAAAATAAATGAAAGAGAATAATAATGAAAAATGAAGAACAATATTTGATTTACATTGCACATCAATTAATTATATCAAATACAGCCTCAATGGCTTAAGTGTTTCGATCTAGTCTCTCTAGCGGGCGATCTGGGTTTGATACCAGTGTGTGACCATAGTATAATTTTGTTATTATACTTATCAGAAACTATGTATTACAGCTTTTATTTTATTAGAGATGGCTGTTTTCACTTTGGGGCATTTACCAAATTATTTTTAAAGATGCTCATTTAATATGTTTCTTGGAATTTTCATATAATATACTATTCAATGTACGCTTTACAAAACTAGCAAAACAAAGAACAACTAAAAACAAAAAAGACAACAGCACAAGGGGATGGAGGCAAAGGCTATCGGAAAGGTTGTTTAAACAGAAAAGGCTGAAGGCAGGGGCGGAAGATGTTAATAGAGTCAGAGTCACAGATGGATTGAGGCATGGAGTTTCAGAGCCTGGGAGCTACCCTGGAGGATGCCCTGTCATCAAAGATCTGTAGCTTGGTGAGGTGGCCTGCTGTACCAGAGCGGAGTGAGCATGTGGGTTGATAGGGGAGAAGATCCGAGAGTTAGGGGGAAGCAAGGTGGTGAAGGAGTATTTTGTACTGAATGCCCTGAGTGACAGGGAGACAGTGGAGCTCACAGAGGATGGGGTGATGGGGGCTGCCAGGACTTAGTGTGGTTAAGAAGCCTGGCTGCAGAGTTTTGAACCATTTTGGAGCTTATGGATGTATGAAGAGTTGATGCTGGTCGAGAGAGTTACAATAGTCGAGACGGGAGGAGATGAATGCATGAGTTTGGCTGCAGGTGGTGGGGAGGGAGGATTTGAGTTTGGCAATGTTATGAAGATGGCAAAATTAGGATTTGATAGTCTGTGTTATGTGTTGCTCAAAACAGAGGGTGGAGTCAAGGATGACATAAAGGTTGCAAGCATAGGGGGAAGGGGAAACAACGGTGTCATCAACAGTGAGAGAGAATGTGTCAGTTTTATTGAGGGTAGATATAGTGTCTATGAGAATGATTTCTGTTTTGTCACTATTGAGCTTGAAATAAGTTGTGGTGCATCCATGTTTTTATTGCAGAGAGACCAGTTTCAATATGGGCCAGAGATTTGGTGCTGAGGTACATTTGATTTTCATCGGTGTAGCAGTGAAAGTCAAGGTTGAACTAGTGGAGGATATGACCAAGGGGGAGGATTTAGATGATGAAGTGTAGGGGAACCAGAACAGAGCCCTGGGGGACCCCCTGGGTGACTGCAGCTAAATCCAATTTGTGCTGAGTGAGGGAAGTGTAATGGGTGCTGTTAGTGAGATAAGCTTGCAAGCCAGGAAAGTGTAGTTACCTCAACACCCAGACACCCAAGGTTGGTGAGGAGGATCTGATGGCTCACGGTGTCGGAAGGCATCACTCAGATCCAGGAGAATCAGGATGTTGAGGGCACTAGCATCAGCAGAGAAAAGAAGGTCATTCACAACTTTGAGAAATGCAGTCTCTGTACTGTAGAGTGGACTTCAGCCAGACTGTCATTGTTGAGAACATGGTTTTGAAGTTGAGAGGCAACAGTCCTTTCCAGGATTTGGTAAGGAAGGGGAGGTTGGATATTGGGCGGACGTTATTAAGGATGGTGATATCCAGTCCGGGCTTTAAAACTGGAGTGACTGCAGCAGTTTTGTAGGCAGTTTGATGAGAGCTGCAGGAATGGGATCCAGGGAACAGGTAATCATTTTAGACAAAAACATACGTTTGGAGATATAGGCAGAGCCAATGGGGTGAATGTGCAGACGTGATATTGAAGGACAACCAGTGGAGTAAATAGTTCACATTTGGGGTGGGGGATATGGGAGACTGATCAGACAGAAATGCTTAGATTTTTGTAATTTTGTCTTTAACTAAATAAAGAAAGATGTTGGCAGGCCGAGTGGTAGAGCTAAAGGTGTCATCACAACGCTGAAGTAGTTTGTTGACCATAGGGAGGGGAGACAAATGGGGGAAAAAATAAATGTAAATAAATAATAAATGGAGTTTGGTGAGTCAACATGTATATTTTTAACATCGAGCAGGAGTAGGCGGGGTGAGAGTGATAAAGCAATTGTGAGTAGTTTATCTAGTTCAGAGACAAATGTTTCATTTGTTTTGGGAGGACAATATACAAGAATAGTTGTCTGGGAGCATGATGATTTATAAGCAATGTATTAAAATTAGGGAATTGACAGTTCAGTTAATTGGTTCATGGATTTATACAAGACAGCAAGGCCACCGCCACGACCAATGAGGCGAGGGTGGCACAGGAAGCGATAACTGGGGGTTTAGCTACATGAAAAAGAGAAAAAAAGACCAATCTGTTGTCCGATATTAGTTCATAGAGCAGGGGAGCTTTGTTATTAATCGATTGGGTGTTAAGGAGAGCAAAATTGGTAGTTTGACAGGGTGGGGTGAGGGTACAGATGTTTGTAGATTGGAGGGGGCAAAGAAAACAAAGGTTAACACTTCAATAAGGTCGGTGTCTAGGAGGGTGGGAGTGACATCGTGTGAGATGATGTTGCTACCAGTGTTAGTTGACAGACCAATTGCGATGTGAGCATCGATGTATGAATCGATGCCAGATGAGCAGGCACATAGAGAAACATTGGGAGAATGGCAGTAATCGTTATTAATAGATAATAGATTAGAAAGTGAATAGTATATGGTAGGGGATGAAAGTTGGGTGTGAGCCATGGTAATCCTGGGCAGAGTGTCAACAACAGAAGCACAGGACAGTCAATTAGCTGGTACATGACAGCGAGTTAAAGATCCAGTGGAAGTTACAGAGTACATTCACTAGCAGTGTCCGACCCAAGACAGACCAAACTAACAAGCACCAAAGAGTGGAGACTCAGTATGAATAGACGGGTTGCCACAACGCAAGCCAGATAGAAACTTTTCTGTGGAGACCGTAGAGCTAACCAGTTAGGTGGACAGACTACACAGTATTTTTTTGTTGCAAATCCCTTGCATGCATTATCAGCAGTAAGTCTTTTAAACATGAATATAACAACTCTTAATATCATCCATTGAGATGCTTTTCTAGGCCTTTCTTGCAGCCCATTTTAAGCTTTTGCTTG
Organism: Umbra pygmaea; assembly: GCA_016801145.1. Taxonomy (NCBI): domain Eukaryota; kingdom Metazoa; phylum Chordata; class Actinopteri; order Esociformes; family Umbridae; genus Umbra; species Umbra pygmaea. Next base: position 4,139 of record JACXGM010035043.1, on the reverse strand, counting down.
TTTTGAGGAGTCTCGTCTTCTGCAAGTGAAATGCATGTTGAGTTGGATTTAAATAAGTGAATTGACTTTGCCAGTCGAAGACCTTCCATATTTCCCCTGATGAACTAAATTTTTTTTGGAAGTTTGTTTTTGGGTATTGACCTGTTTCATTTTGACACATTGTTCAAAGTGTCTGGTGGCATTTATTATTAGCTAATGTGCTTTTGTTTACTTCCAAAAACATTCTGCCACTGCCTTAATTCGATATATCATTAAAACATATGACTGAGCACATTCCAAAGGCAGCCATTGATGCCCATGCCAAGATAGTACTTCCATCATGATTCACAGATGTGGTATCCTTTGGATCATCTAATGTTCTTGAGCCCCCCCCCCCCACACACACAGTTTTGCCTTTTCATTCCTTTGATAAAGGTTCATATTCGTCTCATCTATCCATAAAACTATTTTATGTGCTGAGTTTTGCAACTTGCAGTGATTTTTTTGTAATTCTGCTACCAAAGTCTTTTGCATACATTAGCTTTAGCTTGTGACACTTTCACACCAGCACCCTGTTGGTTGTTGGTTCTGTCACTGTTACTTAGTTTAGGTTTGTTTTTCACAGCTCTGTTCAACTGCTATTCTCTTTTTTTGATCTGGGCATTGCCGACAATTGAAGAGACAAGTGGTTACTGTATGTTTATGAAGATATTCTGTTTCAAGAAAAACTGTTAATTTGTTTCTGACCTTTGGTTTTAATCAAGTTCCTATGTTCTTTTATAGACGCTTTCCTAGTCTTCACATTACACATCTCTTTAACAATTGTATAACAGGAAAAACCTGATCAATTAGAGAAACCTGAGTCAAATGCCCCAAATTGTATGCTCACATAAAATTTGTGAATGGAACTCTAAAAGGGCTCTTATTCTTTCTTGGAAAAACATATGTGTTGTAACAGCCAGACATAGCATTTTCATGTATCTATGGCAATAATAGCAATTTTGACTTCACTATCCCTAAACATTTTACCTAAGCAATGTTGCTGACCATGTGGCCACAGTCTCCGTTTTCAAATACATTGGGCTCCAAAATTATTAGCACTCGTGACTGGCAATGCACAAACAATACTTTGAAAACAAACAATATAATTAAAGAGAAACTCAAAATACCAACAAGTGAGAAACAATGTAGTATATTAATGTTTAAATGGAACCAACCAAACTCATACAATCATTTAATGGTCTTTAAGGGATGTACTAAGGTTCTTCATTAATTCATAGGTATGTTTTGGGCGTAACATGCAAAAAAAACAATCAGATTCATCTCCCATCCCCTTTAAGAGCCAGGCATGTTTGTACCTTTTTCCCATCGCTATTATAATGGCGGATTTGCACTGTAATGTTTATTTGTAATCTTCTGCATGTTTGTGTGCTGCTGCACTTTCCAGTGTGTGTGCAACAAGCATAGTGTGCATGTGCTGTGAATACGACTAGGTGCATTTGACTAATTTGCTGTTAAAATAACAATGACATACTTCGCCATTGACTTTAGACCAGGTTTTTATTGGTCACTGGCGCAATCACTTTCCGATGCCTCAAGATAGCAATACACCCAGAATTATCCTGGACACACCTCCCTGTTAGACCAGCATACCCATGGGCTCAAATATGGGCGCAGGTGCACTTGCTATTTAAACGGCGTAGGTGCCGGACGGGATATTGAAAACTGCGTTGGACTTAAACTAGCAAACACACTTGCATTTGAGGATTGCGCTGCCTTGCGCCGGGTAAGATAGGGCCCTTACATTTTGTGATTGATTACAATATTATTGGTCTGAGGACACTTATCCATTGTAGCTAGTTTAATTTCCAGTATAATCATGCTGGAATTGATTTTAACAGTATTTTTGGTAGTTTAGATGTGTGTTTACCCGACTTGTGCTAGAAATCTGCATGATAGACTGTAATGGATAATTATTTTGTTATAGACATGGTTTCAGATGGTTTCATGAGAATCACCGGCATGTGGCTTGAAATCACAGCTTCCAGTTTAAGCACTGCTTTGTCCAAGCCTTATACTGTACATCTAAATAACAAGGCTGCTTGTTAGGTCACGCATCCAAGTGATTGCTGTGCGGTATTTATATACAGACTCTACCCACAGGAGATTGGAGCTAGACAAATCCACAAGATCTTAGCAAGGTAAGGCCCAGAAGTTAAGACACATGTTGGCTCCCCTACTGTTTAACTCTAATTCTGTCCAAATAGCATTCACCTACTGTAATACTGCATTTTTTTTATCTTGAACTTAGTCTCTTTGAAAAGTAGTTCAACCTTCACAACATGTATTCTATTTGTATGAAAAGCATAGGCATATATTTTTTTTGTCTCTTGAAAAATTCATAAAAAACAAATGGTTACTTAATTATTAAATTACTATACACAGCATTTTTAATGGAGTACACTAGTTGTAAGTTGTAAGGTAATATTGGAGATAGTGCTTACTCCAGAAATACTGTGCTGATGAAAATTGTCTAGTTGGCCTGTCTAGTGTTCAAAGGAGCTTCACTACAAAGACTGTTTACTCTGGATCAATGCTTGCTTTGTGGCTGGGACAAATAAGGCCCAGAACACTATTTTTTCTGACCTCATTCTTGCTTATTCTGACAAAATCTCATTGCACTTGCAGGATTGCAAACCTTTGCTTGGGAAACACCAACATTGACTGATGTGTCCTAGAGAAATGTATAAAAGATACAACATGATACAAACCATAAACAACAAAAAAGAACAAAGACTTAAACAAATTAAAATGTGAGGTAGCTTTTATGTCTTACCATTTCAAGGGTTTCTAAGCAGAAACTGTAGAAGGTTCAAATGTTCATTCCTTTCAAATCTGTTCTAAGGTTTAAACTAGAAATGCTGTGCTTTATCTCCAGCCCTTTTCTAATACATACATGTGTAAAACATAGCTAGCTATGGATTGATGATAATTTCAGTCGTAACTGCCTGGGGCATCCACTTCATCATCAAGTATTTTTTTAACTGTTGCAGTACATATAAACTATGAATGATGGCAATGTATTTCAATCTATCCAAACCATCCTCTATTGACTTAACTTCCATCGATTTTTGTTAAAGCAGGATTTAACACACTCTTCATGTGCATCTGCATCTTTTTTTCTATGACTACTTTTTCATTGGGGGGTTCTTAATTTAGCTGACTCGCCTTTACTTACACATACTAATGGATATGGCCCTGGTCTTCTTTTGTTTTCCTTTAGTACCATGAAATTCACCTTCAGGAGAGGAAGTCATATCTCCTGCTGCTTCTCTACATTTTGTGAATATACAGTAGTTGTCTTTCAGCTTGGTTTCTTTTGGGCTATAAATACTTTGCATTGTTTCTTTTGCATGCTATGTTGACAATACAGTTACACTCTTTCATCCATTTGACAAAGTGGGGGATTAAAATGGGCACCAACCGACCGCACAGTGATTTTGAATATATCCGCTGTATCATGTTTGACCCTGTTTTGTTTTGTTCATGTTAAAATGAATTAAGAATTGCTTATTGGCATTGCCATTTCTTTTTACTCCATCCTTTCTTCCTCCAAACTCTGGATTTTCTTTCATCACTCCAGTGGCAAATATTTTAAATTGAATGGAGTCAAAATATATTTATGATATATTATGCCAATATTCAAAATGTTTTGTGTCATAATATAGTGATATTTTCAATTCTCTCTTAGAGACAGGCGTTACATACATCCTACAATTAAATTGGTAAAGGCATAATTAGGGCTGGGCGATATGGCCAAAAAATGATATCACGATATAAAACAGATATTTTTCCGATACGATATGCCTGACGATATATTGAAATATATATAGGACCTGCTGTGACTTGATTACATAAAAGTGTATAGTCTGCTGTATAAACAAATAAAAACATTATTGTGTGGACAATAACTGAACACGGATTGACCTTATTACAATGGGCTGTGTACCTTCAGATCCCCCACCCGGTACAGCCAGAAGAGGACTGGCCACCCCCTTGAGTCTGGCCTCTCTCTAGGTTTCTTCCTATGTCCCTCCTACTAGGGAGTTTTTCCTAGCCACTGTGCATCACTTGTGTTGCTTGTTTTTGGGGGTCTCGGG
>JACXGM010035042.1:0-11795 GCA_016801145.1 Umbra pygmaea | reverse complement strand
AAATAGGACAATGATTCCCTACACTTTGCAGTGCTTATTCTGTCATTTGAACAGTAATGAGGGCATGTTGTGCTTCCACAGTGTTGGTCAATGAGCATGTTCACTGTTAATATAAAATATTAATTGTATGCTATGGTTTTGTGCACACTGCATAGTGTAAGGTATCATTATTTCATATAAATCGATATTTCACACTTTTAAAATATCAAGAAATACAGTTTTCAAAGTGCTTGTAAGATGATCACTTGAAAGAGAAAGTGGTTGCTGTTCCTGCATGAATTCTACAAATGGTAGTCATTTTAATATATAGTCCAAGTTTAACTCATTAAAGTATCAATAATGATTATTATTTTTCTTTAACTATGCTATTACTTTAATTTACTTACTGATGTTATTCATTCCATATACTTTCTTGAGAATATCAATTTCCTTCACCGTTGCCGCTCTTATCTCTTCCATCTCTGCAGCTGAGATCTTGTCAGACGGAGTAACATCAATGATCTTGACAGCATACTCCTTATGGGTTCGTTTATTAATACAGCGTCTGACCACGCTGCTCACTCCTCTGAGACACCAGGACAGAGCAAACATTAACAAACATCACAATAATATCTGATGCCTCTTAGTCAAACATGTTTTATTTGTAAAGTTGGAATTTTTGTTATCTGTTGTCCAGAAACGAGACATAATAACAAATGTGCCTTTTTAAGAATTTTAACCAAAACGTTCTGATTATTACAATATTCAGTCATTAGAATGTAATAAATCATTAAGTAAACCAATACATTAAGTACAGTATATGAACAGTAAATAATTTGAATAAAACTTATTTGAATAAAACTGAAACTAATACCTAGTGTGATCAGATACAATCTCTAAAGATCTGAAGCATAGCTTCATACATCAATGCAGCCTCTGACTCAGAGTGCAAAAACACATTTGTCCTTACCATTTTCTTTTAGAGTATAGTATGTGAAGTACTCCTTACAGTATAATGGCATTCAGCTTTAATGTGCCACCTAATAAAAAAAACATAGACCTCTCAGAATATTGAAATGCTGGGGTTCTCTATAAGCATACAGTCTGTCTGTACTTATAATACAGTTAAGGTGTAATATAAAGTGCAGTGATTGACATCACAAGCAAAAGTGCCCAATAAAAATAGAGGTATGGTGCATCACTATGAGTAATAGCTGATTTATTTACACACTCCTGCTTAGGACCTTTCCTATTGGACAAGAGCCAAGTTCACTTAAAAACAACACTTTAGGAACACTGTGTCCACATACTGAATAGTACCTATCTTTGAGTCCGGTACTGTACAATACATAATCAATTATCTTGTGTAATATTTATTGAAGCTTCATCATACATGTATTATTATGATAAAGAGTATAATGTTTAGTTGATTTAGGTATGATGTTGCTTGATGTAGGTTTGATACAAACATGAGAAGCAATGTTTTTTATACCATATTTAAAAAACATAGAAATCTCTAACATGCAATCACCTCTGTTAATGAGTTTATGATATGTAAAACACAAAACAACAGTAGAGTTCATGGGAGGGCACCACAGAGGAAGCCAAAGTTGTCCCAAATAAACATTGCTGTCATGTCTGCATTCTGTGGAGAGATGAAACCGAAGTTGAGTTGTTTGGAAGGAATGGACAACACTATGTGTGGAGTAAAAATGGCACAGGACACCAACATCAAAACTGCATCTCAACTGTAAAGTATGGTGGAGGGAGCACAATGGTGTGGGGCTTCGTTGCCTCAGATCCTGGACAGCTTGTTGTCATCAATGGATAAATTAATTTCCAAGATTATCAAGACCTTTTACAGGACAGTGGTAGGCTATCTAAAGCAACAGGATGACCCATAGCACAAAAATAAATCAACAACAGAATGCCTTCCACAGAAGTAAATACACCTGGAGCGGCCCAGTCAGAATTCTGACCTCAACACGAATGGGATGCTGTTGCATGACCTCGAGAGAGCAATTCACACCAGACATTCCAATAATATTGTAAAAAATCCTGACCATTGAAAAGGTCTAATCTGCAAGTGCAGGAAGCATTTGGTTGAGGTTATTGTTGACAAAGGAGGGTCAACAAGTTGTTCAATCCAAGGGTCACATACTTTTCCAGTGAATGTACTTCCATCAAGAAAGACAGCGCTCACTGTTTCATTCTTTAAAAAAATGTTGTCTTGAAAACAAGCTGAAATATCCTGGTGCTTAATAAGTACCTTAACAAGAGACCCTAGAATGCTAGGAGCAAACAGCCCCAAAGCATCAACGATCCAACACCATATTTCACTGTGAGCCCCAAGTGCTTTTTCCCGGATGCATTCCACTTTTGTTGTCAATCATGCCAATGCTATGCATGGCTGTAATTGTGAGTTTGGCTCAGTAAGTGCATTTTTAGTTCAACCCTTCCAAATAACAGTTGATTGTGAGACTCAATTATTCCAACACCACACTAGACTGTGCAGTTCTAAAACACGTGTGTGGCGGCATTATGCACATGTCCTCTTCTTGAAAAATGTGCAACTGTTCACATTTCTGAAATATTTGGATTATTGCCCTTAATGTGCTTACAACTGTCTATATATTTCTTTATATTTGTTACCTGATCTGTTTAGATAAACCTCGATTTGTCTCCTTTCAGCTTTGGTTTGATGGTGATGGATGACAAAGGAATTTTACGTGCATGCAACCTTATACCACAGGGAATCAGAAACAGGTAACAGTCATTTTAAGTATGCCAATACTTTTAAAACCTATATTTTGCAGAATAGATTATACTATGAAATGAAATGTTGTGTTTGAAAAATTATTATTAAAATGAATGTAAATGGCTCCCCCAACACATGACTCATTGTTTGTGTTGTTTCTTTTTGTCATTCACTTTTGCTCAATTTGATAAAGGTTTCCAATACTTCTTGACGCTCTAATCCAGAGACTTACAGTAAATATGGGGACATACTTTACCCCTGGAGCAATTTAGGGTAAAGTGCCTTACTCAAGAACACAAAAAAGTTTTTGCACATTTCAAACCGGCAACCTTAAAACAAGTATGACTCCCCAACCCCTGAGCCAGTTGATTGAATAATGTAGAGATATAATGGCATACCAAACTACAGTGACACAAAGGATGGGGCTGATTACAGGGATAGTAAATAGTTCACAGAATCCTTCATTCATTGTTATTGATGTCTCTTTCCATGTCCAGACTGAGATAGGCATTTGTTAATATATAAAACTTCTATAAAGTTTTAAAGTTTAGAACTTATGTGCAGAATAGGAAACAGGTGAATGTTTTCTTTATCCTCATAAAAGGATCTTGTAAAATCTCATTAGGGATATTTTTAGGGAACGTATTGGGATCTTTCTAAGAAATAACTGAAGAACAAATAGGGTGAGTCTGCAAATTCTCATGATTTCTTACCTTCCCAGGATCTCCTTGGGTTCATATTTATCATAGAACTCCTGAGCTCCCACCCAATCAGGTATCTCTTCCTCTTTGGTCATGTTGTCTTGAGTAGTACACGGATGTTACTTCTGTTGTCAAGCTGGGAACCAAACAACACTGACGGTTTAGAGCCAAATTGACTTTACCATTAACTATACTGCAACTGAGTTTTTTGTGTAAATGAAGTTGGAGGGTTCCATTTCATTTCAAGCTCGATCTGTCCCCGTATGAGTGTTCAGAAACTAACAAACACAACATTCGGTTACATTGTGATGAATGTCCATAATACATTTATTCTCAGAGATATAGTGTTAACAATTTGTTGCAATGTCAACATATCTCACAATGTTAATTTTAAATTCAACATTATAACTAGCCTAATCACAGACTTTTAAGAAATGCAATATGCATGCGAGCCAATCTTGTGCGAGATAACTACAATAATAACGAGACTCAATCTGACTACAAAAATTGCAATAGCTACCGTTTTAAACATTCCAATTGAATTAATATGTTGATTATTGTCTTTCAGCTCATCGCTGCTAATAAATCATTATGTACTCGTACATTGCGGTATTCATAGTTGACCTTTTACATCACAGCCGTGCCACGACAATACCGCAAACAGAATTCCCAGGAATTCAAGATAAACCACTCACCGTTATCAATGCGTTGTGGGTGGTCCCTGAAATGCAGGTTGATCAATCATTCCAAACGAATAAACAGCAATGAGTTACGTTACTTAGCCAACGATAACATAGCTTGGTCGTGTTCATGTGGACTGTACTAGCCTTGGAAAGGGCGAATGCTAATGTCAGATGCCAAAAATAAATCCGTGGAAGTTAAGCACAGGCACATATCTCCATGTGTGACATAACACACCATCAGCTTACATTCTCGCCAATGAAAACCAACCAAAATGACTCGTGAGAGAGACCCATATATTTATTTAATGAGACAGAATGGGCATAACTTACACACCTGACAATGACGCGGGTACTGTAGATTCTAGCCCTTAACATCGACGAAGGTGCCATCTTGTCTAGATAATGTTATTCAGAACAATGTCCAACACCCACTATTTAGTATTCACCCCCCTGGACTATTCATTGTGATCGAGTTTGCTAATCAAAATTATTGATCGATACACAATAACATTCTACACATATAAAATACTTCCATACATTACTTGTGGCATTATTGGCGTTTGATGGTTCAGTGGTTAGCGAGTCAAACTTGTAGTTGGAAGGTTGGCCGTTTGATTCCTAACTGTGCCAAATTAAGTTGTGCCCTTGAGCAAGGCTCTACATTGCTCCAGGGGGGCATCCGTGTATTAACTTTAAGTCACTCTGTGTAAGAGCGTCCACTAAAAGACTGAAATTATATTCAACCACTTAAAAAACATACATTAGCCCAAGCGGCGAACCAAATCACTTAGGTTTCATGGGGTTGCTCTGTGTGATAATAGGGATCCTCTGTATGGTCCCCCAGGCAGATTTTAAGCAACAAATTAAATTACAAAGACCCGGGAGCATTTTTGAAATGTCTTATTATGTGTATTTTAGGTAGATGGGGATAAAGAACAATCTGAAATGAATGACCTTGTTAACCATGATAAGGTTCATAATAATTATATTTGGATGAAGTATTAAACCACCCAGACACAAAGCGTCAGGAATACATATGCTCAGGCTTGTTACCATGAGGCTACTGTACTGGTGAAACAGAAACAGAGGTTGATTATTGTAAAATGAGGTCTGAGGATGAATCAAACACAATGTATGGTAGTGTTGCTCAAGTACACTCAAACACTTATGCTGGGAATTTCTTGACATTACAACATATTTTGGTGAATGTTTTAAAAAATATGAATGCTTTTTAATGCAACAAAATGTGAATATATCCCTAGGGAGGGTTACAATTTCTGGAATCATTGTTAATAAACTGCATCATACTATCATACAGGACATCCATCAGAGATAGGACAACACACAAGATAAATATTATTTAATGTAATTCAGAAGTGCATTATTGAATCCAATGCTTGTTACAAGCAAATTTTTATTGTACAAACCTAATCCAGACTAGATGTAAATGTTGGGCTAAATAAATATTTACCAGCAAATTAAGTTTACATGAGGAAGCTAGCAAAATCAATTGGGAAGTCAGTACTATGTCTGACTATGTCTGAATCTCAAGACATTTAGTAAACTTACAACTAATGTAATTCCCAGCCTTTAAAGGAACACTCCAGACCCCTAAACAGCTCAAAATTATTGTGCCGGTCATGTTTCTGCCACAACAGGCACCAAAATCATTTGGTAATTCCCAACTTTGCCACCGTAAGTGACCAGAAATTCTAAGTGACGTCAACATTTTCAAAACTACACTTAGATGATTCAGGAGAGGTGTTGTTGACTTCTTGATCTTTCTCTGTCCTGTTTTATTCTCGAGTAGACTAAATTCAAACATTGACTTGATTCTTGTCTGAAACATGACCAGCACAATGATTGTGAGCTGTTTAGGGCTCTGGAGTGATCCTTTAAGTCAATTAAATATTTGTAATTTGGGTTACTTTTCATTTAATCAAAACATGCATCCAACAAAATAAACATTATATAACACCATTATTACAAGCTTTACAGCATCAACCTGACAAATGATTTTATTGTCTCTACGAAGATGACCATGATTAACAGTTATTTGATAAACTGCCAAAAAACAAAGCCAAATATATTGAGTCTACTTTCACTGTATGATGGGTCTTTGCATTCAGCATTGATGCGGTCATGCGTCTTCCTATCAGGACATGCCTGTGGAAGAAGAAGAACATTTGATAAATGATACCTGTGTGTTGACAGATAGCAGTAAATTGGCAAGATAAAATCCAGAGGCTACAGAGCAATTTGGCAGCAGCAGGACCAATAAACTGGCCCAGGACAACACTAAGGAATAGGGCTGTAACGATACACCAAACTCACAATTCGGTTCGTATCACGATTTTTGACCCACGGTTCGATACAAACCTCGATTCTTTTTTGGGGGGGGTGAGAGAAAACAATGATATTTTTAATAACATTTTAAAAACCTGTATAAACTGACCAAAGTACAATATTAACTATGCTAATTATTAACAATATACCTGAGTAAAATAAATTAACAGTTAAAGCAATAACACTTGTTGTTTTTGTAACAAAATACTGTTGAAAGACAAACGGAACTTAACTCCATTGTGGAGATGATTCGGGCATGTCGAAAATCCTTCAATCAAGTTCTGTTACATTTACAAAGTAAATCAAATGGCTTCTGTTTCACACTCGCGACCAGCAGTTCAAACTAATTAGAAGAAACTCCACAAAGCCTGGCTGTTCAGTCGGTAGAATTTTTTTTTCAAAAGTAATAGGCTCCACACTGTATGCGCTGCGCGAATGAAACAGAATGAGAACGTGGAGATTAACTGCTCAATGAGTGAATCGTTATTTTCGTTGCTTTGATGCACTGAGACATGCGCAATTTAATACTGATCACAATAAATATGTTTCAGTAAACAAAGCTGCAAGGACACAAATAAAATATCATAAACAATACTCACAAACAGACAAAGCTTATAAGGTAACTAACAAATAAATTAGCTGTGTTGCTGTGAGGTAAACGCATGGAGCTGTCACAATCACCTGCTATTACGATAATCTGCCAGCAGTTGCTAACTAAATGTTTCTCAGAGAAAGCGTTTATTGCTTCTTTCGACAAAATACAATTGAACAAAAATAGCATGAATGTCGAACTTCTTTGAGACATTTTTAGACCTTAAATTCTGGAAAACATTAATAAGATTATTTAAGTCTTTTTAATGATCTGCAGAGACGTTATTCAACTAGCTCAACTTTTGCAGGCAGGCGTCACATGATTGGAAAGGTAGTCAGATGACACGTAATTAGAGGATGCTTACAGGTAAAATTTAATAATTTATCCTCAACTAGTCTTGTGGTGTAGGTCTACGTAATTTATAATGTTCACTTCAAATAATACTAATAGTAATTTAAAGATGTGGTTGCATTAGATCTGGACAGGAAGGATAACTCTGAGCGTTGAAAGGGGTGTGTCGCGATTCTGCCTTCTTAGACCGCGACACAGGTTCGTGAATCTGAGTGTCGCGATTTCGGTTTCATAACACGTATCGTTACAGCCCTACTAAGGAAACATTCTTGACCAGCAACTTCACACCAAAAATGGGGACAGTTAAATTGAAAGTGAGAGCCTGGCAGGCGCTATAAATGTTATGACTTAAATATCATATACTACAAACTTATCTGCATAAAGCCATGGTATACATACTGAACAGATAGCCCCTAAATTGCCCTCACCACTTTCTCATCGGGAAATCATTGTTAAAATAAGATGCAGTTTTGCAGATTGCAATCTTAAGTCCTGGTCCACTATATATGATGCCCCCACAGCCCTTCACTTAGCTTTAGTGAATGAGGGAACAACTTTTGCTCACCTCCCCATGTGAACTGCAGTTGAGTGTGTAACAACAGTGTCCCCGATGTGACAATGTCAGAATTTAACCTCATTGGTCAGACTCCTTTTGAAGTGCGTTATTGGTCAGTATATTCCATAGGGAATATGGTAACACCATTCACTACCCTCACCACTCTCCCTTGCTCTAACAAATTAACTTCGTAAATACTCTAGGACAGTGTTTCTCAAATGGTGGTACGTGTACCCCTAGGGGTACTTTGGAGTACTGCAGGGGTACATAAAATTTTTGCAAAAAAGCTAATTTAAAGATATGTCATGCATAAATCCTAATATATGTATACTATAATAATAAATGAATTAAGTGATGGATTCTAAACATTTGAAATGTAGCATTTAAATGTTTTTGTTTAAAAAAGGTTGTTGTTTAGTGAATCCATCACTGCCGGCGCTGTTTTGTACCTCTTTATATAGACTTTTTTTCTACCAAAAATGTTTTGCGCTGGTCAGGGGGTACTTGGCTTAAAATGGCAATTCAAAGGGGGTACAATGTTGAAAAAAGTTTGAGAAACACTGCTCTAGGATGTGATGATATTAGACATGATTCAAGGGCTAAGGGCTTGTCTACACTGCGTATGGTCTTCAGCGAAAGAGTTTAGTGTAACGTGACCTGAAACCATAGCAACAAATGCCCTGAACAAAACCTACTACCTACTAGGTTAAATAGATCTTATCCTGTCCAGGTTAACACAGAGCTAATCCACCAATCAGATACTTTTCCGTCACTATGGCAGCCACTGCCCTGAAACCTGTACAAGCCATGGTAAAACAACTAATTAAGTCTTTCAGGCAAATTTTTCATGACAACTACAGCGCACACATCCAGACATACCGTTGGAGAACTTGCACTGCTTTAGCACCTCACTGAATCCCTCACAGAGTTTCAGGTCACTCTGGGTCTGGGCACACTCTATAAACTGCCTGAGCTCATAGGAGCATGCTCCCTGCTGTGGGGCAGGCTCCTGTTGAAACATGGACTGGGGCTGCTGCTGATACTGGGCTGGTTGGTACTGTTGTTGGTACTGAGGGGGCTGCTCCTGTAAAACACAAATCATAATACGTTAGTTTGAATGTCAGTATTACCCATTTAGATATCCGCTTTTAGTCTCAGCACACGCATTCAAGGCTTATCCCCTCACATTTATTTTGGCTCATACTTTCCACACTACTAGGCTACCTAAAACAAAACAACTTAAATCCCCTGATCCCAAGCAATTATTACACACCTGGTATGTGACATCAGGCCTGGCAGCTTCCTGGTTACTTCCGCCCCCGCCTCCGGTCATCGCATGGCCGATCATGTGCCCTGCAGCTGAGCCAACGGCTACCCCAGCAGCAGTGGTGGCCATTTGAGCAAACATGCCTGGCTGGCGGGGAGCAGCAGCGGCCGGGGCAGCCATGGCAGAAGGTGGGGCATGGGCAGGCGCTGGGGCATAGGATGGAGGAGGTGCAGCCCTGGCCATTGGCCGCTGGGGTGGTGGAGACATCCTTGTTTGAGAAGAAGTGAGATGGTTATTAATACTGTGTCACATGAACTTGAAATACTGGTAGGTATTTTTACAGTCTCTGTAAAATACAGTAAGTAACTTCAAAGTTTGTGGCCTATTCATAGAAATAAATATGGATTTCAAACCATGCATGTGTCTCAATCCAGGCATAAATATGGATATCTTTCAATGAGTCACATTATTCTGTTATACTAAGACCATTACATTTTTTACTTCAACTTCAGTTCTCCCTAATTTCCTATTTGTATGCCCTACTTCATGGCATCAACTACCCGCAAACCAGAAAAATAATGTTTAGATACGAGTTGAACTATAGTCTAACAATATACTCAACAAAAGTATATAACAAAAGCTGTAGTTTAGAATACTTGGGTTTCCAAGGTATTTTTTTACCTCAACATTGTTTCCCAGATAACGAACTAAAACACTTAGGACTGCAACAGATTTGAAATGCATTCCATATGCCAAAAATAAGATATAGCTTTTTTTCAACAGGTTAGCCTCAATAATGTTTTACAGCGTAATAACTTGCTTTTGAAAACTACAAGCTGCTGCTAGTAACCGATTTTCTGATGTCAACTTGCTTGTCCCTTTAATATGATTACAGTAATAGCCATGAGACTGGAAAGATACTTCCAGTCTTATGTCAACGAGTATCCACAGTGATAGCATGTGATTGCATGTTCTATCCCAAAACCTCTCCTTTAGTTCTAGACTACAGTACAGTATATCTAGATAGTGGAATAGCCAGCAAACATAAAGACACAGTAACAAATATAATAGCTAACAATGCAATTCAATTAGTGTCAGGCGGCTAAAGTTAACCTAGTAGCTAGTGAATTATATTCGAGGTAGGTGACGAAAGTCCGTAACAAATTTCGTTGGTTAACATTAGCTAGCCGGGAATGAGTTGTTAGCTTACTAGCTAATATAATTTTCCCTTTTTTTATAACGCTACCTGGCTGGAGGGGCCATCCTTGATGACCGACTTCTGCTTCCTCGGGGCATTTTTAACTTTCAACGCAAGTCAATATGGAAATAAACTGCCTTCCTTTGTGAAGTATGCTACTCAAATGGTATGCTACGGTGTGTATTGCTAGCAAGCTAATCGACCTTCCTATGTTGTAAAGGTTAGTTCCGGAACGTTCTACTCTTATGTGATCATTGTCAGCGTAACTTCCGGTATACATTCAATGCCCCTACCATGACAAAGAAGGTGAATACCTATGCCATTTTATTTTATAGGCCCCACTGTATTATACCCGATTTGTAAATAATATGATGTCATATATTCTCTTAATCATTTGTTAATTAAAAAAAATAGGTGAACAGCATGTATTTCATATTCATATTACTTCATGTTTTATGATGATTGTGTAATTTATTGCAAGATTAAATTAATGCATATTTTTTGTTGTTTTAAACATAGACAGTATAATGACGAACAGACGCAATTTGTTCCTATGAAGAGCAAGTGAAGTTAATTAGAAGCACTTTTCCAATCATGCCTGAGCGTACTGCCCAGCCTCACGCTGAGCGTGATGACGTAGATGTGACATGAGTAACCTGTCTGAAAGTTGTAATTCTTCTCGTAGCCATGTCAAGAGAAATCTGAATCATTCCGAATCTTGCCTCTTGCAGAGACGGAGAGCATGAGTTGGAAGTATTTCCAATCCTTCAAAACATTGCTGAAATATTTTGTTTTGATGCTTTTCATGGACTCTCTATGAGCTTCTCACTTAACTGTATGCCTCCACATCCCCCCAATTGCCTTGCAGCTTCTCCTGGACTATAGCCGCTTTCCGACCAAGTAATTACAGGAACGTAGTTATAGGAACAGTCCACTTCTAAACAGTTCTACTAACTACTCTTCCCCAAAACCGGTTTGCTCTTTGCATTCGCACTGGTCAAGTGGCCATACGAACTGGTAGGAGGGATAAGGGCGTGACGCAAGCACCGCAACAGACTTTAGTGTAGCGCTACATACAACATTTCACAGTTTAATGTTTGTAACACTGGGTGTATAATTGGAGATAAGTGTGTAAATCATCTTATGTAGCTATGCGGATGATCGGGTTGTTTTCAGCAAAAGTAGTGCTGGGTTCCTACCGCGGCTTGCTGTTCTTTCAGATTACGAGGCTGAAAATTTTACAATTTTATAAAAATAATGTTGTGATGATAATGTCCTAATAACGGAGTTCGAACCGCGGCGTTTAAAAACTAGACTGGATTCATAGAAATTGAGTAGCTACTTAACACAGAAACACAAAATAC
>JACXGM010035041.1:0-11796 GCA_016801145.1 Umbra pygmaea | reverse complement strand
ATGGTGTTTAACTGCTTATTTGTAGGTCCAGGTAATTCACTTTTGTGCCACATAGGCACAAGGAGTGAAGAGCTGCGCTCCGTGTCGAACCAGGTGGCCCCAGTGCTTGCTTGCGTCCAAGCAAAAGCCCGGTGGGGGAGTTGTTGTTCCCTAATGTTCAGGGTATTCAGCTCCCCCTGGACAACCTGGTAAGCAGTTTATTTTCATTAATGCATTTAAACTTAGATGTTACATGTTTCTAATCACTTTATACAAAACATAAGCTTTCAAGTATTAAACCTTTAAATTCTTCTACCTGTAGGTTCACTGTTTGTCTGTTAAGGCTGCTAAGGACCTGAAGAACACGGTGTGGCGAATGCTACCATGCACTCTCACAAACGCATGGTAGCCTTCGCCACCATGCATTCTCACGAACGCTCTTGCAGTCTTGACGACATGGACAGGATCTGGGAACAAGACCAGCTTCAGGGACCTTTTTTCTCAGGACTAAGTTATTTAGTACTTTGCTATTAGATTCTTGTTCATTTTCTAAATACTTTTTTCACAATCATGTCAAACTCTGGATGCCACTAAATTCCGCACCTCATTTGGCCACTTCTTGTGGAAATATTTTTTCCTTCTAATTATGTATTGCAATAATAAAGAACTGCTGCATTTGTGTAGATGAGTGGAGCAAAGTGAATGCGTGTTGTGCACACGCTACATTATGGTTAAGCATGCGCCCTTAAAATAGCATATGAATAACACGCCACTGACTTTAAACCAGGTTTTTCCTGGTCAGTGGCAGAATTGTTTTCGGGGACTGCAAGATAGCACCAGGGAACGTTTGTGCTGGAACACGCCTCTTCTTTTCGCTGAACCGCCCAACGAATGCAAGTTCATTCCCTAATTTACCGACGGGCGTCTGTGGAGGGAAAAGTCCCATATGCGTCGGGTGTAAGATAGGAATAATATATGCGTTTGTGTAAAAAGTCAATTGCGCTGGGTGTAAGATAGGGCCCATGGAGGTTTTGATGCTCTAGAGCTCAAAAAAGCAGAAAGGGTTAAAGGTGCTATTTGTAGAAACCATAACAACAACCTGCATTCTCTTTCTAATTACCAGCATACAAACACTGTAAAAACATTGTCTTTTTACAAATACGAAAGGATTTACATGGGATGTGTCGCTACGCTGTGCAGTGCTTTTCATTACTATATTGTTTTGGGGAGGTCAGCCATGTCTCTAGTGTGTACACACCATTGCTATACTATAAATTGTTTGCATCAGCTCCACCCCACTTTTTTATTATATGTGCACAAATTAGAGATGCGCGTATTGGCTATTATTTCATCCGCACCGGCATCACAAAACTCATCATTAGTCCGCCTTCCATCCACACTTTAGTTTTTGACCAATTTTCAAAGCCGTTTATTTGTCTGCAGAATACGTACTACTGGCACATCCGGGAACTTAACTGTCAATTTCGTCACCACCCCTTTTTGGGGGAAGATAGACTGTTTCTCAATACCAAGAATGCAAAGAACGGACATGTGTTCTTGGGGAGAATGCTCTTGCTTATTGTTCTTGGAAGAATGAACTCACAAGGTGACGAGCACACAGAACGCTGCTGACAGTTTGAGACGATGTGCTCTTGCTGGTATTGCGCAATAATACAGATGCCGTCTGCAGTACCCAAACATAACGACAATTATTGAAGATAACAGCCAGGCTTTTTCAGAACGGCAATATGCTATTTTAGCGTTTGTCTCTGATTATGTACGTACATTATCTATATACAGTTGACTTAAATCAGCACTTAACTTCAATAATATTGGCAAACAAACGTGATCAAGTAGATAGAAATGTTAAGGTATAAAACAGGGTTGGCTCGCTAGCTAACTTAAACTCGCAGGCGTTTATGCTTATGGAGATGCTCACTTCCGAAAACGTTTGAACACATTTTCGATTCACCATAACTTTTCATAAAAATGCCAATATTTGAAATCTACATAGTTGATTTCTTGTATCAAATGTTCTCAGAAGTGAATTTAGTGATGAAATAGTGTAAGAAATTGTAGCAAAACGACTTTGCATTAACCTGCCTATCTCGGCTTCCCGGTCCTTACTCGAATGCCGAAAATAATTCTGGGCTATTTCTGCGGTGAAGTTCACACAAGTTACCAACCGATGCATCCTCGGTAAAATGGGCGTTTCAAGAACACTTCCGGGATCTTTAACTGTTCTTACCAAAATGCAAACTTGTGTATTGGGACAGTACTTGGGCCACAAAAGATGACGTTTCACAAGAACACAAGAACACAAGTACAGACAAGAACACAGATTGAGAAAGGCCCATTAACTAGACTCTGACTAGACTTCAATACAAAATAGCGGCACAAAACAACGTCCGTACTCAGTCGGCAGGCCGTACAAAATCACTAATATGTAGAGTAATTATATGTCCACACTGCCTGCCATAGAGCGTGAAAGATACATACACAAACTTAATTTGGCCAATTGAAAAACATCGAGTCACCAGGTAGTAAGCCAGTGAATGATTTTACTTTGTTTTTGAAAGTAAACAGCTTTAAACGTATATATTATGTCTTTATATTTAGAGTACTGAGTACACTTTTCTGGAGAGCAATACAAATAAACTGTAGCTAGTTTATGGTTGCATGCTTGTAATCACAAGACGCTGACGTTAGCTATGATTATGCCAATAAAAGTATAAGACTTATTTCCACCCATTCCCTGTTATCACCCCTTTACATGTCACTGAATATTAATTTCTTAGGCCTAGCTGATATGAAATGTTGTCCACAAACATAAGTGTGTGGAGATACAGTCTTGCCTTCTTTCTGGATATTTCTTTTTACATGGCAAAATAATGAATTTCAAATTTGTTTTTTTCTAACATTATTGGTGCACAGAAACCAAATCATGTTTTTATAGATTCTTGCAAGCCACAAACTATATAAACTAAAAATATGTGTACCCGGATGGGTCCGTGTATCATGTGGTCATATCCGTTTTAGATTTAATTGTGTTTTGTAAAAATATATATATTTTTAAACCATATCATGCCATTTGTATGAATGTGTGTTTTGCAAGAATCTAAAACATATCTTTTTTTTAAGATATTTATATGAAAATTATTAATTTGGACACTTCAGGCCCTCTTACAAAATAGTCTAATGTTCCTTGGCTGTTGTCTCTATCATTTTATGATTTTAGACATATGTTGTCCACCCTTGGGGGAAATGATTAGAAGTGTTTCCAGGACATTATCTTAATATATGGCTTTTTACTTGGATTTGAAAGATGAGATAGGAAAAAAGTATGTATTTTCTTTCATATTGTGCCATATTCACTGTGTAAATTTATTCTAAATAAATTTTACATTTCCAAAGAAATTCTAAGTATTTCCTTTTTTGAAATATAAACCATATGTTTCTCCTTGCTTCAGGTCCAGTGTAGACCTGAGAGGTTAACTTTAGGTATGTTCTTTAGGCAGAATTTGACATTTAGGGGGTGATCCTTAAGAGGTTAAGAGATTTTATAATTACCAGTGGACACGTTTACTGTTACTTTGTATACAAAGCTTCTTCACACCATAAACATCACGTTACGCCCTCGTCATCGATTCATAACCAACTCTATCTTTTGGCTCTCATATTTTTGTAAAATGAGATAGGTATACATTTTGTATAATGTGACTACATGTATCTATGTGACTGTAATGTATGTCTGAGTGTCTAAATGTTTGGTAATTGTACGATGTAAAGCGACCTTGAGCTATGGAAAGGCACTATATAAATTAAACTTCTTCTTCTTCTTCTCAGGATGCTTATGGTATTTAAGTTTCTATTTCCAATCAAGGACAGATTATCCTGAGAAACAAATGTATCCCAATTCTAGCACAAACTTACGATGCAGTTAGGCGAATTGGAGAGGAAATAAATTTGATTCTACCAGAGCTCAGCCCAGGGACCCACCGTAGTGAATGAAATTTGGTCAGCAGATTGTATAGTAGGAACAGCCGTGTCCTGTTAGTTCAGTTACATTCTTGTATATAAGCAACCTCAGCTAGGGAGGCGGGGTGGATTATTGATTACTGTTCGGGTGATTTGCTGTGTATGCTGTCGGAGTTCGATCCGGGACTATTCTTGTTTAAGGTTGGGAAAAGTGAGACATCCTAGTTGTTTAGTATATGCGTTCCAAGTGTACATTTAGTATCTTATGCCCTGACGTTGTGCCAGTCACTCATTGGATAGAGTGTGCGTATTTCCAGGAGGGCTATTTGTGAGTATTAGCACCAGCGTACCGGTCACTCTGGGACTCCTGTTACAGCTCTGTTTCTATTTTGCTCCTTGGCCACGCACCATTGAGTAAAAAAAATATTTTTGTTTATAAAAACGCACTTGCCTCCTACCCATCCTTACGACAACGTGACAGAATGACCGACCGCTCTAAGGAGGTAGTGTTTCATAATGGTTCATATGGAGCACAGCTCCTGGCCTCCTTTTGGGAGGACAGCAGTTCAGAAGAAGAGAAAGATTACCGTATGAAGGCATTAAGAGCCGGCATCCGTGAGGACGTGTTTGCCATGGGCTGTACAGAGGAGAATCAGGACAGTGATGGAAAGGAAGTCTATGGAATGAAGTTCTTTGACTGGGTTGCCATGGAACAAACCAGTGCTGAGGCACCTTCCAATGAGGATTCCGATGAGGAACAAAACATTTTCGGTCTGATTCTGTTTGGATTAGCCCCTTCAACTCCTCCCATGGTCTTTCCGGGCACAATAACTTTGTACTGATGCACGACAAGTCTCTTATCACTAATATTGGGGGTCTCCAGTCCCAAGCCAAGGCCCCTGTCCTTCCTGTTAGGGACCCCCAGACCCAGGTTAGGTCCCCTATCTCCCATGGTAGGGTCCCTCAGTCCCACGCCAAGTCTCCTATCACTAATATTAGGGGTCTCCAGTCCCAAGCCAAGGCCCCTTTCCTTCCTGTTAGGGACTCCCAGACCCATGTTAGGTCCCCTATCTCCTGTGGTAGGGTCCCTCAGTCCTATGGCAAGGTCTCTGTCGATCCTGTTAAGGCCCCTCCGTCTCCTATTATGAGGGCAATCATGCCTCACGTTAGGGCCCTTTGCCCTCATGTTAGGGTCCCTATCCCTAGAATTGTCCAAAACACTGTCCAGGCCTTGCCAAAACCCTCAAGTATTTTGTTCCAGTTCTCTGAATCTAGACTCCACTCCTCCAGAGCCCAAGATGGCTTCCATCGCCCTTCCCAAGATGGCCGCCGACCAGCTCAAGATTGCTGATCCAACACAGCCTCCCACAACAAAGGCCCAAGATTAGCCTGTGGGAAAACCTGTGGTTTCTACTGACCTCCTACAAGTCCTGGCCAAGATCTTGAAGGAGGATCCAGAAGTGGTCCACGATTATCGCAAGTGGATAAGTCAAGATGTCAGGGCAATAAAGGATGAAATCCAGCTCATGGGTGAGTTTGGGGAAGCCAGGGGGAGCTCAATATGGAGGCTACAATCTTTTTGGTAAAACAGCTCTTTGGTCGTTTTCCTCACCTGCTATCTGCCTTAGAAACTACTCCTCTATCTCTGCAGCCATATGACTCATCCACGGAGACACTTCTTGTTCCGTTTTCTCCAAGGTAAAATATTGTGAGTTTTGTTTCCACACAACCAGAACCGCCTGACATTTCCCTGATACCTGAGCCTCCTGTTTCCACACAACTAGAGCTGCCTGTTGTTCCCTTGATACCTGAGCTTCCTGTTTCCACACAACCAGAACTGCCTGAAGTTTCCCTGAAACCTGAGCCTCCTGTTGCTTCCACACAACCGGAGATATCGGATGTTTCCTTGATACCTGAACCTCCTGTTGTTTCCACACAACCAGAACTGCCTGAAGTTTCCCTGATACCTGAGCCCCCTGTTGCTCCCACACAACCGGAGAGGTCTGATGTTTTCTTGCTACCAGCTGCCACCACGCAGCCCGTCCTTACTACTGTTGTTAGTCTGCCCGGATTACCTACTACCAACACCTTAGACCTTCATAACCTTCAGGTCCCTTCTACAATTCCAGTCACAGTTCCTACAGAGGTCCCTTTCCCTATTCTCTCACCTGTTGCAGTCCCTGTTTCATTCCCTGCAAAAGTCCCAGGTCCAGTCATAGCCCCAGTTCCAGCCCTTGCCTCTATTCACTATCTCTGACCCTGTGGTGCTTCTAGACTATTGGCCTGTCCCAGGCCCTGTGTCTGCCCCTGAACCTTTACATGGCTCAGTCTCTATATCAGCTCTTGTCCCTAAGCCTGCCTCTGTCCCTGAACCTGTCTTGGTGCCTGTCCCAGACCCTTTGTCTATCCCGGCTCCAGTCTTTGTTCCTGAGCCTTCATTGGTTTCTGAACCTACCCTGGTCCCTGAGACTGAACTAGTCCCTGAGCCTACCTTTTTTCCCATGCCCGCCACAGGTTTCGTGCCTGCCCCAGGTTTCGTGCCTGCCCCAGGTTTCGTGCCTGCCCCAGGTTTCGTGCCTGCCTCAATCCCTGCTCCAGTCCTAGCTTCTGTCCCAGCCTCAGCCCCAGACCCTAACTCTAAGCCTGTTTTTGTCCCCATATCTACACCAGACCTTTTGCCTGGCTCAGTCCCTATGTCAGTCCCGGTCCCTTTGCCTGTGTCTGTCCCATGTCCTGTGTCTGTTCCATGTTTTGAGTCAGTCCTAGGTTTGATGCCTGCTTTGCTTCCTTCACCTGCCCTGGTCCTGGTACCCATCCAGCCCTTGCCTCGGATTCCGCTTCTACGCTCCCCGGAGGAGTGGACACACCGGGCTCGCCAGACACCTGGCCTCCTTCTGCCCAGTCTCTGCCTGCCTTGCCACCGCCTCTGCTTTCACCTGCCGTGTCTCTGCCTCTTCCTCAGCCTGCCTGGCCTGTGGCCTCTGACTCAGCCACAGCCTCTCGGGTCTCCTCTGCCTAAGCCTGTTTGGCCACTGTCTCTACCTTCACCTGCCGGGTCTCTGCCTCTTCCTCAGCCTACTTGGCCTCCGCCTCAGCCACAGCCTCCCGGGTCTCCTCTGCCTAATCCTGCTTTCCCACCTCCTCTAACTTCACCTGCCGGGTCTCTGCCTCTTCCTCAGCCTGCCTGGCCTCCGCCTCAGCCGCAGCCTCTCGGGTCTCCTCTGCCGAAGCCTGTTTGGCCTCTGCCTCATCCCACCGGAACTTTGCCACAGCCCGCCGGGCCTTCGTTTTCCTAAATTTCCTCAGCCTTTGTTTTCCTGGTTTCCTTATCTCCTCAGCCTTCGTTTTCCTGGTTTGCACCTCTACACTCCCCAATGGCCTGGACTTCACCATGCTCACTGGATGCCTGGCCTCCTCCAGCCTGGCCTTCCACCCTGCCCGACCTCTTTTGGCCAGGTGTCCAATGAACTTGTCCTCCTGGCCCCGGTTCTGCTCAAACCCCAGATTCTATCCCTGCTCTGGGACTCCAGTCCTGTTTGGCGCCTCTGGAGCTGCGCCTTCGGCAGGGGGTCCTGTAACCTTACCCCCTTCCTGCCCTTTGACACTGGTCAGAATTTTCTTTTCCCTGACATTTGAAACTGGGCAGGATGTTCTGTGTTGTCATTTTACTTGTATATATTCTCTGTTCCCTAGGGGTGTTATATATTTGTCCTAGTGTGTATAGGTTAGTAGGGTCTTGATATTTCAGGCTCTATCACCCTCTAATGGTGATTCAGGTCCAAGCATTTTAGGTAGAATCACTTGATTTCTGCTATGTAGAACTCTGTCTGATTAGTTCATTATTGTTTGCAGCCTTGTATTGGTAATGTCTCTGCCTAGCCCTATTTAAGTCACCTGTGTTTGGTTAGTTCCTTGTCGGTGATTGTGTTTCCTGTCATCATTGCTGTACTTTGTATTTAGTATCCTGCATCAGTATTCTGTGAGTCATTATCCTGTAAACTTCTATGGATCCAGATGTTAAGTTTTGCCTTGCCAAGTGAAGTTTACATGATGTTTATATTTATTCCGGGTCTGTTTGACCTTCTACATTTTGTTATGTTTTAGTTCTTTAAGTCCTAGGCGTAATGCTCTGTTTCAATTTTTCTACTTGGCCACGTACCATTGAGTAAATAAATTATTTTTGTTTATACAAACACACTTGCCTCCTACCCATCCTTACGACAACGTGACATATAACTATTATGATTGGCTTCCCGTATCACGGAGAATAAGTCTGTGCTGTTCTACTGATTATCTGATTGCTATCACAGGTGCATCTGATCACTATAGTTAGGTGACCTATTTAAACCCAGCTGTGGGTTCCCTTATTTGTTGTTTATTATTCCTGTGACCTGCGTTAAGCTGCCTTGTTGTTTTTTGTTTTCACAATCCTGTTTGTACGATCTACCTTGTTCAGGAGAAATAAACTCTGTTTGCCTGCACTTGTCTCCTGCATAATATGCCTGTCACAACGCCATCACTTCCGTGTGCACATCTGGACTTTTCTGCGCTTCCGTGAAACTGCCACAGATTTTGAAGTTAAGAATCCAGATTTTGAAGTTAAGGGTTCTGTTAATTTCACAGAATTTTCTGCCATTCCGTGAAACTGCCACAGATTTTGGTCCATGTTCATTTCACGGATTTCTGTGAGATCAGGTTGTTTTGAGAACAAAGGCCTATAGAAAATGTTTTAGAGAGCAATGTTTTCTTTTGCACACCAATTAAGTTTTCTTTTGTCAACATCGATACATGAGATCCCTGCATTGCCTCCAGTGCACTATACTTCAAAACATGTTGTCCAACCTGCTATATAGGTCTACCTAATACCTACATGTATACAGTGGTGGAAAGAGTACTGAAAATCTGTACTCAAGTACTGTTACATTAGTGAAATACTACTCACCTACGATTAAAACTACTGGTGTAAAAAAGGTAAAAGTACAAAGTATTATTCTCCAAAACCTGTACTAGTTACTTTTTAACAGAAGATGTTTAATGCATCATCAAAAAGCATTCAATCCAAAGGGGCTTATTTAATTTAATCATTCATTGTTTAATTAATTGCATAATGTCAAAGAGTGGTACATTTGGTTAAATGACTGCAGATTTAACCTATTGTATTGAAATTGGTTGTCCTAATAATTTGTGCAGCGCACACACACATTAGCTAGGTCTGTCCTAACTGAATCCCAGGCTAACGATGACACTGGAGTGTATAGTGTTGTTAGCTGCTTTATGTTAGCCAAGCTAATTACCCCAAAAATGTAAAAGATGCATTTGCACGCTGTATCGTTTTCTCCCCCTGTAGGTGTAGAATTCTGCCAGTTGCAGCCATGGCCACTCGTCCTCTGTATTTTTGTCCTGCTTTCCAAAGTTCTCAATGTTATTGTCCTCTGTCTCCATTTGGTTTCTGTTTCTCCAAATCTTCAGTCCTTAAATTAGGCCTACTCCTGCACTGTTCTGGTCGGTTGTCACCTTGCCAACCCTGTGCCTGCAGCAGCGTTTTTTTCTCCATCTGTATTGATTTTCATTGGCCGGATTGTGATTGGGTGACAGCCTAATTGGCTAAAAATATCAGTTAAGATTTGGATATAATTAATTTTCTACTCAGTAGCGAATGATGATTTACAAAGTACTTTACATAGTGAAATGCCTACTTAAGTAAGAGTAAAATTACAGTCTTGGAAAAAATACTTATGAAAGTACAAGTACCCGAAATATTTACTTAATTACAGTAACAGGAGTAGTTGTAATTTGTTACCATCTTGGTTCCTTTCATTTCTTCAGAGACTTCTGCAGGAGATTAGCCTTGAGGATCACAGACGCCTCACAGCTGGACTGTTGGAAAGGCAGCCAGGTCTGATCTTTGATCTATTGATGGAGCATCAGCAAAGAAATGGTCCCCCTACATCTCCAGAGGTACCGGGGGTACCTTGGTGTACCTGTAGCCACTGCAGAGACATGCCGACAGACAGGGAGCGGAAATGCTGTGGACAAGACCAAGGTTCAAATAATAAAACTTTATTTTCTGGCAGCATGGCACATTAGGACAGGGGAACAGGAGAGTGATTCCCAGCTGCTGAGTTTGCAGGATTAGGGAAGAATTCCCAGAACCTCAGGGACAATACACCGCCTAAATTCCAGGGATCTAAGAGATTGCCATATGTAGTTTAGTAAATATTGGAAATAGTTATTTATATTTATTTATATATTTTGTATTCTTTTGAGTTCTGTTGACTTCTAACTTTGTTACAAATATTTTTTTGCTCATGTATTTACAGCTCAAACACCAGCAATACAACAGCTCAATCTCCCTCCAAGTTGGTAGCAGTATGGGAGGCTGAACCTGTGAAAAGCATGGGGCTTTATTTTAGCGATCTAAGCACACGGCATGAAGCATATGGCGCAAGTGTGCTTTCAGCATTTCCAAATCCACTTTTACTAGTTTGACGGGCTTCAAAAGGGCTGTACTAAGTGTCTTCAATTAATTCCTAGGTGTGTTTTGGGGCGTAAAATGCAATAAACCAATCCCAAATACTGGTCAGGTAAAGGTTAGGATGGGGTAAAAAATAGACAGCAATAATATAAAAAAAATGTGGGATTGGAAATGATGCACATTTTAGGACGAAGACAATACCTATATCGAATACTTAAGCTGATCCTTCCCATAAGAAAAAAAAAGGAAAAAAATAAAAATAAAAAATAAATAAATAATAATAATAATAAACCAATCGGTGTCATCTCCCATTCCCTTTAAGAGCCAAACACAATTGTACCTTGGCGCATTGCTATTATGATGGCGGATTTGCACCGTAATATTTTTATTTTATAATATTTTGCATGTTTGTGTGCTGCTGTGCTTCCCTGTGTGTGTGTAACCAGCAGTGTGCGCGCTGTGCATAAGCCTAGGTGCCTTTGTCTAATTTGCTGGTAAAATAACAATGACATGCTGCACAATTGACTTCAGACCAGGGGCCTCATTTATAAAACTTTGCTGTGGATTTGCGTCAGAAGTGGCGTACGGACGAAATATAGGACGTGCGTACGCAAAGAAATATTCAGATTTATAAAAACATGCGCACGCACATCCTACGCCTTTTTCCCTTTATAAATCACAATCAACTCTAACGCCCGTTTCAGACATACTCCGTCTGCAGTGTGGATGCGGTGCGGTTGCAGTTCGTATGCGGTGCGGAGCCATGACAAGCCATTGTGCTTTCACACATCACACGTTTGCAGTGCGCTACTGATCAGAAGTTTCTGTGTTCCACAAATCAGTGGCGTAGGCACGGGTGTGCTTGTGCCACCCAAAGAAGCAGCTGGCCCACCCAGAAATCAGATGCATAATGCACTTTTTGTTATTTGACAAAAAGTGTTTTTACTCTAAACCTAGGCTATTATGGTGTAATTATAATATGTGTTAATTTTAAAATAAATTCTGAATTATTTTCGTTTAAAAACCACATCCAGATCCACGTAGGCCTACACATTTAAGTGTATGCGCAAAAATATCCACCAACGTGACCCCAGCGAATATCACGGGATACTAGCAGTATAGTAGACTAATTATGCATTAGTTAGCACTTTCAGCAGCTAATTACTAATCTTGAGCCGTTTGTGCCAGTGCAGTGCGATACATCAAAGTTGTGCACTTACAGTTCCACAGACTTTATGCATAGTGTTGCGCTTGTTTGTGACATGTAGCTATTTTAATGTATGGTCTGTTTGATACGGACCAAAATCAATGTAGGCCTATCCCTTTTCACTGTAGAGACAGTAGGCTATGTACTATTTACTCCT
>JACXGM010035040.1:0-11796 GCA_016801145.1 Umbra pygmaea | reverse complement strand
AACCATCCTAGGTCTCATCTCCAACAACGATGAGACTGCTTACAGAGAAGAGGTAAGAGCCTTGGCTACCTGGTGCCAGAGCAACAACCTCTCTCTCAACGTCAGCAAGACAAAAGAGATGATAGTGGACTTTAGGAAGCAGCAGAGGGAGGGTCCTGCCCCCACACACATCGATGGAGCTGAAGTCGAGAGAGTTTCAAAGTTCAAGTTCCTCGGTGTGTTCATCAGCGACAACCTCACATGGTCCAGACAGACAATCTCGGTAACAAAACTGCCCAAAAGCGCCAATACTTCCTGAGGAGACTCAAGAAGTTTGGCATGTCTGTCAGGATTTTAACAAACTTCTACAGGTGCACCATTAAGAGCATCCTCTCAGGCTGCATTACAGCCTGGTACGGCAGCTGCTCCGCTGCTGATCGTAAGGCCCTTCAGAGGGTGGTGAAATCAGCGGAGCGCATCATTGGCTGCTGCCTCCCCTCCGTGCAAGGCATCTACCATAAGCGATGCCTTAGGAAAACAAAAAACATCCTCAAACACCACAGCCACCCAGGTTACCGGAGCAGCAAGGCACGGACAACCAGACTTAAAAACAGTTTCTTCCCACAGGTCATTCGGCTGCTCAACATGGAACACAGACACTGATCGCAAATCGTCTGTTGAGCACTAACACTCTCTGGTCATTTTATGCTCTCTACATCTGATGTAGCAGAATTCAAATGCACCTTTAAAAGCAATTTTCCATGCCAATTCTATAATATTCACTACTTCTACTGTTGTACATTTTCCAGACCACTGATCAGTACATAGCGTTTTATTATTATTATTATTATTATCATTATTACTATTGTCATTACTATTTTAAAATTCTTATATTGTTGTAATTCTTGTTTTTAAGCCCACTGCATAGAATCGCCGAGCCATGTCAAAAATAATTTCTCTGCATAGGAGGATGTATGTTATTCAATGCATATGATAAATAAACAACTTTGACTTTGACTTGACTTTGAAAGAGGTTCAGAGTAAAAAGAGCGGACTGCAGTTAAGAAGACCTTGGAGTCAACGGAAGGAAAGTAAATTTTCCCCCAAACCAAGTAACAAGCCGTGGTCTTTCAATGAAATAAGATAAAAATTAAGTTATATGTCATCTGCTGCAGCACTCCAGCCTACACTCTACACTCATCCCTCGATTTGTGCGCCACCGCCATTTGCACAAGTGTCCCAAAGTTGAGGGAGTGAAAATTATCAAGGGTTTAGGAGCTATTTAGACCACCAATGCAGCCACTACTAGAAGTAAACTCCCGGTTCATTTTGAGCATGCACAATTTTTCACCAAAAATGTATATGAATGCCCAAGTTATGTGACGTGCATTTGTTTGACACATAATCAAAACAAAATATGTAAAAAGTTAAACGATAGAAATGTATTCTTGTTATTATAAATAAACGTGTGTTCCGCGTGGCTTAGTGGCTGTATTGCAAGGCAGTTTACGTCATGATAGTCAGTGGTTTGAGTCTGACTATGTGTTATCTGACTTTCCCCGGGCCTCAAATTGGCATAGCACTGCCCAGGATTTCAATTAGATAAATCAGATGATCTATTTTGCCAAATCATTCTCCAGCGACTCCTCGTTTGCAGAATTGGCACCAGGAAATTCAATGGTGGAAGTATTGTTGGTGATTGTAATGTTCCCGTGCATGATCCGACTAAAGGCTTGTGTGTTGGGTGACCTCTGCGAAAAGAATTGGCGGCTGGACAACATGTGGTTGGATGAACCATGTGCACGCCTCCCGTCATCCCACAGATCTGTAGAGGGATGCTGGTAAAGCGACCAATTCAGTTGTTTTATTCTGTAGAGTTACGAATGTACATTCGTTAATCGGGACGAGGAAGGGCGTTGCAAACTTAATTGTTACAGTAATTGTTTAAGCTCATATAGAATGTCTGTTTGGCTTCTGCTTTTACCTGTCCCGTCAAATAAAGATAAAAAATAAATACCCCTCCCCTCAAAAAACAAAAAGATGAACAAGGCAGAGCACACCGCCACCCACATCAACAGAGACACAATAAGGAAGGTCACCAACTTAAAGCGCCTTGGTGTTCACATCTCAGTGAGACTGGACTTCGTACAGCACAGTGGTGAAGAAATCTGCCCCATCCTAGAGGATCCTCATGGTGCTCTACAAAAGCTCCACCGAGAGTACAGTGGCATGCTGCATCACAGCCTGGTTTGGAAACTCAAAGGTGTCTGACTTCATGGCTCAGCCGAATGTTTCACCAGGACATCGCTGCATTCCCGGGACCTTGCTGCCTTCCCGGGACCTTGCTGCCTTCCCGGGACCTTGCTGCCTTCCCGGGACCTTGCTGCCTCCCCGGGACATCGCTGCCTTCCCGGGACATCGCTGCCTTCCCGGGACCTTGCTGCCTCCCCGAGACATCGCTGCCTCCCCGAGACATTGCTGCCTCCCCGGGACCTCGCTGCCTCCCCGGGACATCGCTGCCTCCCCAGGACATCACTGCCTCCCATTAAAGGCAACACCAGATGTCACAGGAATGGAAGGACGATCATCAAGCATTTCAGTCATCTAAGCCACCATGACCATCACACAGTACTAAATTGTTTTTACATGTACATTCTTGTGTATACTATGCTCAATTTTTTTTGTTGATATAATGTTGTCTCTATCCACTTTGTTTTGCAACTTTGACTAGACTTCTGCCATACACTGAACAAACGGGCATTCTGAATCGACTCAGACTTAAAGGTCCAATTTGTAAAACGGACAGCCAGCGTTTAAATGGGTACTGCAGTCCAAATTCAAAATACCTGAGTCGTCTTCCTCCGCCTCCTCCTCCCCAGAATCAAAACTAATGTGACAAACAAGATCAGCGCAACCATTACAATACGTCTCTGGTCATGCCGTCATTTACAAATATGCAGAATGTTTTTGGGTAGAATCTATCTCTATTGATCTTTTTAGTTTGTTTGCTGCTTCCATGGCTGTAGCGCGCTGGGTTTGCGTTTTTAAAGGTATGCCTGGCAACCCGGTTGTGCTGTTAATGGGCAGTTGATAACAACACACAGCCAAAACATAAACATAAATTCCGTCACGGAATGTACATTTCAAAAAGAAAAAATACTGACATTAGCATTGTTGTCAGAAAAGATAGTATTTCAGCTTAACATGTTTCCTTAATATCTGATGAGGCATTGGTGTCCTCATGAGGCATTTGGATTTATTACAGTACATATATTACATATTTCACCTTTAAGATTTTGTGGCTTGACTACTTCACTGCATCATACCCACTTTGACTTGGTAACTGACTTCTCTGTCCTGTGTGCCCCATCCCCTCCAGGACAAGCCCAACGCTGTGAGTGTATCAGAGCTCCACAAGGCCCTATCTCTGGGTGCAGTGGCTGACAAGAGGCGGCTGTTCCTACTGGCGGCCCAGCTCGGCTCAGATGGCCTGGTTAACGCCCGCAATCTGCAGGCCTTCCAGGACCTGCTCCTACAGCTCGTCTGATGCCCCAGGACAGGAAGAGTTGAATGGGGGTTGAGCATGCAGGTGGGAAAGGGAGATGGTTCAGCAGTCCATAGTCATTGGGTAAGGAACAGTATCAAATATCCATGACTATGTCTGAATACTTTTGAATAGAGGAGAGCGGTCGCAGCCTTCTGGGAGGTAAGAGTCATGGATCAGAGAAGTAGTAACAGGGTTCAATATAGATCTTGCATCTAGCTACCAAGCCTGAAGCTTGTTACATTGGTATTGTAGCAAATGTAGAACAGCTTCACTGCTCCACGTCATTGTGACAGTCATGTGTCAGCTAGGTTTAATGCAGTCATTAAGGACATCATGGATGATATCTTACATCAACATATTTCAATGTGTTAAGCTTCATTCTAGTTTTGATGTACACTGTAAATAATAGGTGTACACTTTTTGTGCGTTAATTGAATTATTGATGTTTGCATGATTTTGTTATTCAAAGGGTTTATTTAAAACAGGTTTCAGTCATTCCTGAAGTATGTATGAATTTTAACGCCCATGTTTAACTTAAGTAGCCACTCCAGGGGGCATTCCAGAAAACTGGATTAATGACTTGTCAAACCAGCACTTGAGCAAACTCTGGGTTTTTGGATCTGGCAAGAGACCTTGAAGTGTAAACCAGATTAGAAATCAGTGTCCAATGCGCTAAACCAAACCTGCTATCAACCATGCCAAGTTGATCTTTCCAAGTTAATTAAACACTGAGCTTATCCACCAATCAGATTTAACTCTGTCATAAACAATTTGTTTCTATTCCATCACTATGGCCTGTGCCTTCAGTCATTGGAGCCTGAAAGTTATAAAAAATGCATTAAAAATTTGAACAAATTGTTTAATATCCAAGAAATAATATAGATAATTCAGAAGAATTTATTTTTGAAGAAAATTATCTGACCACATTTTCAATGTAACCTAACATGGTTTTATGGTTTACTATACAACATGTGTATTGCTATGCGATCTTAATAATAATTCAACTATAACCACTGTGATTATACTTGGCAGTAAATAACTGACAGTAAAGTTCATTATAAAATTTATAATGACTTATGAGTGATTATTAACCTCCCAGTGATAGGAGTCCCTATAACCAAAACTGTAGGAGCCTACAGGATGGCACATTTTCAATGGTACTGTAGGCCCATTGCATAGCCTGTATAGAAATGTTTGTTAAACTATTTATATTGTTCTTAACAGGATAACAAAAAAATAGTAATCCCATGGGAGCCAAAAGGTCCTTGCAATATCAGTTATTTAGTTTCATAAACTACTAAAATATTGTGCTCTAACATGATTACGTCACAATTTTCCAATCATTCCAATAATTTCTTCAATTGTCAGTAAGACCTTTATGTGGCGTGCCTGAGTTCGGGATCAATCAATTTATGCATCCCAAGGTCTAACAATTTTAACGAGAACAACAAAAACGTCTGACTCCTTCATGTAAAGATGCTATTTGTTGAATTTTGTGACGTAGCAATGGAATTACATTTTCTATTAAGTGACCAGTTCACAAACACTGTAACTTTTTATTTCTTGATATTTTAAAAAACTGAAAAGGACAATGATTCCCTATTCAATGCAGTGCTTTGATACACACAAAAGTACAGCCTAAAACGCATCATTTACACCACCGGCCAAACGTTTTAGAACACCACGGGATTTTCATGTTTTTAATGGAAGTTCATCAAAGTGGCATTGAATTGATTAAAATATACACTGCTCAAAAAAATTAAGGGAACACTCAAATAACATATCAGGGCTTAAAGAACTAAATATATCAAAGATCAAAATCTTTACTGAACATTGTGTCATTCGTTGAGAACAAAATGATATAACAACGTTCAATGGAAATTCACAACGGAAAGTACACAATTGAAAATCATAGGCTGTTCCAAGTTGCGTGAATTTCATAACGGCAACTCATGTGACTCAGTAGTGTGTATGGCCCCAAAATGCTACCTGGCGGCCTCGTATGCAACGATACATAACATCCTAGAGGTTCCAAATTGGATTCAGGTCTGGGGAACGTGAGGGTCAGTCCATGGCATCAATGCCTTCATCATCCAGGAACTGCCTACACACTTTGGCAAGAATTGTCCTGTACCAGGAGGAACTCAGGGCCCAGTTTAGTCAGAAACTTGTACACCAGTAGCCCGCTGGAGGTATTTTTGTAGGGCTCTGGCAGTGCTCCTCCTCACACAAAGGAGCAGAGACCGGTCCTGCTGCTGGGTTGATGCCCTTTGATGGCCCTGTCCAGTTCTCCTAATGTAACGGGCCGTCTCCTGGTTTCTTCTCCATGCTCTTGAGATGGTACTGGGAGACACAGCAAACCGACTTGCGACGGTAAATATGGATGTTAGTAATAACATTTTCTTCAAGTAAAGGTACATTGTAATTCCTTCCTTATATGCGGGGCAAAGGAACTAAAAGTGATTTTACCGAATTCAGTCGAGATCTTAGGGGTCTTAGCAATAGCCATCCCTGAGCTGAGGTTTAGTAGCCAGTCCATCTGAGATAAGTGAATTAATACAAGGTAGCAGTTTGTGCAAAAGCGCTATATAAATAAAAAGTGCAAAATGCATTTGCAAAATTTTTAAGACAGCTATTTTACATTCTGATAAAGGAGGCAATGATGTGTACTGAACACGTCTCCTGTAATAAAATGAATGGCACAATGATATATTACATCTAGAGGTTTCAAGACAGAATAGAAGCAGAGGTGTGCATATAGGTGGTGTATCCATAATCAATGACAGGCAAGAAAGTAGATTCAACTTTTTGTTTTCTATTATTTAATAGAAAAGTGGGTTTCTATAGTGGGTTTCTATAAAAAAAACACTTTAACCAACTCATCATGCATTTTAAAGGAAAGCATATCATCAATCCAGATTCCCAAATACTTATAATCATGAACACAGTCAATGGGGGCACCAGCCAATATGCAAATACATATATCGTCACATTTGCTATCATGCATGTGAAAAAAGCATATTCTTTGCCTGCATTATGTACCAGTTTCGATTGAACAAAAGCATTGTGTATAGCTATAGACTTATTAAAGCTCAGAAAGGGCCTGGTCGGCCATAGAGGTGAATTTTACAGATTGTGTGTTCCCCCAATTTTTTTGAGCAGTGAATATCCAAAGTATTACCAATGTTGCAAATGTCTATCAGTGTTGGAGGTATCTGGTTCATAATTACTTATTGGCATACAATGGCAATGACAAATTTTCAGCAGCCATTCAGTGTCCTAATGATAAAAGCTTTAGTTCATCCCAATCATGTTTTTTCTGTAATTTCGGATCAATTTAATGCCACCTTGGTGAATGAACATGTGAATTCCTGTCAAAACACGTACATATCGGGGTGTTCAAAACCTTTTCACTGGTAGTGTGTATCAGACAGATGGCACCTTCCCATTGACAAACACTGTGAAAAACGTGTTATGGCTTCATTGCAATTGTTTTTCAAATGCCAAAATAAGCATATCATAGTGCAGGAAATCATTGTGCCACCTAAACTGCATTTTCCATTTATAAAACCAGTCAAATGTACAGTATGTACTACAGCATATGTACAATGTAAACTGAAAAAGAAAGTTCTACAAAGTGCACATTTAAGAGAAGCATGATATGTTCACAGAACCCTGGATTTATTGATTCATTTTACCAGGATAACCCTTGTGTACTTTGTTTGATTGCTGAAACTGAAATGTGTTGACGAAGTGATGACTACCTAACATTTAAAGATGTTAAGTTCACAGAGAAACCTTTGAAAGTATCTCAGACCAAACAAATCTATACAAAAACACCCAAGGGCAAGCAAATCTATAGGTATGTTTATATAACCCTGTTTTTTATGTTTTGTACTATAGGACAAAGTTTCATTGGAAAAAAAGGAATTGACTGTGCGGTCACTGTCTGACATGTAGAATTATTGACTTTTTTCCTCCCCCATCTAGGTTAGTTTGAACAACCTGCCCTGTTCTAATAGTTTAACATATATGATTAAAAACACTAAAAACGATATACTCAGATATTAATTATAGTTTGTTGAATAATTACCAATAATGACTTAGTTACACCCAAACTGAAATCTAAATGTAATCAGGGAAAACAGAAAGACAACAGCTGATGTGTTGCTTTCACTAGAAAAACTCACGTTGAAATTGTTTCACCATTCAAATAATCATGACATTTTAATTTTTTTCTAGCCTATGAATAGAAATAGCTTTTTCCATAAAAAACACTATCATTAAATTGATTACCCAGTTTGAAAAGTCAAAGCCACACAACGCCTTAGCATACAAGATGAAGGTATTAATGCAAAGTTCTACAATGCATTTGCAGAGTAAATAATAAATGAAAGCTATGGCATAAAAAGTCCAATATTCCAGAGTCCCATTCTAGAATGCATTTCTGGACAATCAACAATACTAGCTTGTTGTATCATTATAGTAGGAATATCAAGGTATATCCTTAATTGTAACAATGCAATTGTACCACTGACAACTTTTGCATCAGCTCTACCAAGCCCTTCTTATTTGCGTACTTATAAAATGCACATAACAGGGTACTACAGGCAGAACAAATATCAGTTAGCTGTACATTTTAAGGTTTGGAAACCAATATTCTATAATGCATTTTTCATCATTATTTGTTTTATTCATTCGAATGCTTGCAATAGTGAGGTCCAAACGCATTTGGACAGTGCAGCTCAGCGACACGCACACACGCACGCACGCACACACACACAAAAGTTAAAATAATAACAATATAATAGCAGTAAAAATGCACATTATACCAAAGCGATCAGCCAATCATTATATAGGATTCAAACCACCAAGTTGAAAATTAAATATGACACAGGTATGGTAAAATTAAGTTTAAAAATTATGTTGGTAATCAGTTTTTAATAGCAATAAATCACCTGCACTCAACAAGTTTGCAAAGGAACGAGATTGATGTAGTCCCTGTGAGCCAAGATCTGGTTTGTAAATACAGAACACCTGAGTGCACTGATGCAGCTGCACCAGTATAACAACCATTGTGCCACTTGGGGCCACAAAGCTTTTATTTACCGTAATACACATTGGTTAATTAGGCAAAAAAATACTGATCCCCTAAACTGTAGGAATTCTGTTCAAAATGTGCAGTCATTTTTAAATGGTTAGAAATGGAATATATTCAAATGAAAGCTTTCATTCGGCACTTCAACCATTCTGGACAGTCAACCAATGATTTTGTCATTTTAAGTTCTAAAGTACAGAGCCAAATACCAAATAATGTCAATGTCACTTTTGGACCTCACTATGTATGATGTATACTGTAGAGTTTTACTAGTCTCTCATAGCTAGATTTCCAAACCCAACAGATCCTTGTTCTCAATTGCACCCAGAATTATATTTTTTGTTTTATTTTTGCACAGTGACACATTTAAACATTGTATTTAATTAAAAGTGTTAATATTGAAAGTACACAAATACACATTTACATTAAATTACAAAATGTTTTTACTGTAGGTAATTTATGTAACTATTTTCGCATAGATATGGGAACTATGAACAAATAAAAAGGTTTGATTTTACACATTATCAACATCCAGTCTTTTTTTTCCGTATGTGTAGAGTTCCTTAATATCCCAACTCACCATGCATTCATTCTCATTTGAGTTACTGAAGGTACCTTTCCGGCCCGGCAGTAATAAATGACGTGAGTGAACGGTCTCACACTGCATCCACAGATAAAGGACACGATTGAGTCCTCTTTATCTCTCTGTAATGATAGCCCCTCGTGGACAGGCCCTGTTATGTAGAAATATTTTTTCCACCTTTGAGAGACTCCATGAAGGTACTGTATTCCTTTGGGTGGCAGCGTTTATACTCCTCCACTTTTCTCCTGATCTGTGATGGTGTATCCTGGTAATAGTTTTTCTCATCTCTAGCCATAGCCTACAAAAGTATAAATAAATATATATGTTCAGAATATCTAAAAACATACAAAAATGCAACTACATGATGCCCATCAGTACAGAATAGAGATGATAAGAGACAAAAGTGCACATATTACCTTGAAGTTGTCACTGTGTGACCTGACCATGTACTGCACATATTCAATCAAGTCTGCAGATAAGGTCTTGGTGTCAATCACTGGGCGACTGGCCTCTGCTAACAGTTCTGTTGAAAACAAGTCATGCATGAGTCTAAATGAAAAGATCGTCAAATCAAACTGAATATGTAAAGCATATATAGAGTAGAGGTCTATTTATTAACTGGCCTGGCAGATTAATTAGGGCCAATCATGAGTTCTTTTTTATTATACATTTTTTTCTGCGCTTTCATACACTGATTATAGCTGATATATTTTTCGGAGATGCACATCCTCTAATTAGATTATGTCCTCTAATTAAAACTATGAGGAGTCTGTGCAGCGGCGGGTGGTGCAGTGACGCTTGGTCCAGTATAAGGAGAAATCCTCAAAATAAAAGCCTGTCAAATGCGATTATCTACATGCTAGCAACTAATGGTTGGTACCGTTGAAAAGAGGAAATTTGGCTGCAAATAATAAGTGGTAGACTGTCTATATGGACTCATCTGGAATTGGAGATATCGCACATCAAAGTTTTAGACTTTCCTCAATATTTTCCAATATGATTGTTAAAACCCAGCTATGTATCTAGTGCTGGGCGGTATACCGGTTCACACAGAATACCGGTGTTTATTTTTGTTATGATATTAATTTTTTATATACCGCGATAACTTTATATTTATACCTGTTTCACCAGCCGGGCGTAAGCTCTCAATGAGCTACGCTTAGTAGCCAGCAGGCACAGCCAGGGCGCAAGATGCTGATTTATATAAATTATTTAAAATGTATTGTTTTTCTGACTCTCTAATGCCATTAAGATTTAGCTGTATTTCTTTGGAGAAAGACCGTTTTCTTCAATCGAAAATACAGGGCACATTATTTACGTTAGCAGCGAACTACATGGATTATCAATCAAATGCCTGGAAATAGCCAATGTGTTGTTTGTTAAAACGGTACTAACTACGTTACAAACGAATCTTAATCAGTCACTTTCAGCTGTGCGATCCATCCCAAAAGATTGTTTTCCATCACTACAGTATTGAACATTAATGCTTGTTAAGACTGACGCTTCACTGCCCTTCCTCATGCTAAATTGTGAATATATTTTCTGTTATCTTTCTCAAGTTATGACAATGTTAGTTGTTTTGTCTAACTAAAGTTGGTTAAAGCAGCTAATTCCATGTATTTTTCGTACCGTAGTCCACCACAGCAAACACACGCATTATTTGGCTTTGTAACTCAGAACAATTAGTAAAGGGGATTAGCTATTTACAATTCTCTTGCAGGCACATCGAATTTAGGGATCTATTTATTATTAGTGGAATTTATAATTACATGAAAATAATATATTTTTAAGCCAATGTAATGCAAGTATTTTAATGGTAGCTTCTCTTTACTTTTACACTTTATGGCTTATGGAATGAAACTGTTGCCAGGGGGCGACATTGGAACATTTAAAACAGAGCCATATATAGAGAGAGTATGGCCAACTAGGGAATCGAGTGTTCTGAGCTATCCCATTATGCGATTGGTTTCGAGGTGGTCACTTATTTTATGGACTCCATGTTGGAGCCCAACATTTAGCTGATTCCCATTGACATAGTTAACGAATAGTGGAAAAAAATGTAATACATTATTTAAAAAATTACAGAACTCACTGAAAAAAAATGCACAACTGTGGCGTGTTTGGCTGCAATGAAAGACCGGGAAGCGGGGAAGAAAATTACAAGTTCCCCCGTGAACCAGAAAAGTGAGGGAGCTGTATGTGAAATTAATGTGTTTTTTAGGCTACAACATAGGAAAGGTTTATCGATGTCTGGTGTTAATAATAATAACAATAGCCTAACAATGCAGTACATCACATTGCAGCACTAGTTACAGTTTTTGCCATCGAGTAAGTTTAACCTGTCGTCGGCGATGGATGAACTACGAAAGGTTAGCTATGTCAGGACTCGGGAGACTGAAGAGAAAAGGTAAACACTACTCAGAGACTTATTAGGCAACATGTTCACTCACTACAATGAGCATTTTTAGAGGCCCATTTACGATATAGAAGGTAAATATGCACTGGAATATTTCCGTAAGGGCCTTTTACATATTGACAAACGTTGATAATAACATGTATGTGCCGGTAATAGTGAAAATAAGCGATTTA
>JACXGM010035039.1:0-11796 GCA_016801145.1 Umbra pygmaea | reverse complement strand
TTTTAACTCCTCCCTTTGCAACTGGATCCTGGACTTCCTAACGAGAAGACCCCAGATGGTGAGAATGGGCAACCTTACCTCCTCCACAATGACCCTGAGCACCGGAGCCCCACAGGGCTGCGTACTCAGTCCCCTCTTGTACGCTCTGTTTACTTATGATTGTGTGGCCACACGCAGTTCCAACACCATCATAAAGTTTGCTGATGATACAACCATCCTAGGTCTCATCTCCAACAATGATGAGACTGCTTACAGAGAAGAGGTAAGAGCCTTGGCTACCTGGTGCCAGAGCAACAACCTCTCTCTCTCAATGTCAGCAAGACAAAAGAGATGACAGTGGACTTTAGGAAGCAGCAGAGGGAGGGTCCTGCCCCCATACACATCGATGGAGCTGAAGTCGAGAGAGTTTCAGAGTTCAAGTTCCTCGGTGTGTTCATCAGCGACAACCTCACATGGTCCAGACAGACAATCTCGGTAACAAAAACTGCCTAAAAGCGCCTATACTTCCTGAGGAGACTCAAGAAGTTTGGCATGTCTGTCAGGATTTTAATAAACTTCTACAGGTGCACCATTGAGAGCATCCTCTCAGGCTGCATTACAGCCTGGTACGGCAGCTGCTCCGCTGCTGATCGCAAGGCCCTTCAGAGGGTGGTAAAGTCAGCGGAGCGCATCATTGGCTGCTGCCTCCCCTCCATGTAAGGCATCTACCATAAGCGATGCCTTAGGAAAACAAAGAACATCCTCAAAGACCACAGCCACCCAGGCCGTGATCTTTTCTCACTACTGCCGTCTGGTAGACGTTACCGGAGCATCAAGGCACGGACCACCAGACTTAAAAACAGTTTCTTCCCACAGGCCATTCGGCTGCTCA
Source organism: Umbra pygmaea (assembly GCA_016801145.1). Taxonomy (NCBI): domain Eukaryota; kingdom Metazoa; phylum Chordata; class Actinopteri; order Esociformes; family Umbridae; genus Umbra; species Umbra pygmaea. The sequence continues at coordinate 10,925 of JACXGM010035039.1, read as the reverse complement.
ACATGAAACACAGACACTGATCGCAAATCGTCAGTTGAGCACTAACACTCTCTGGTCACTTTATGCTCTCTACATCTGATGTAGCAGAATTCAAATGCACCTTAAAAGCAATTTTCCATGCCAAATCTATAATATTTACTACTTCTACTGTTGTACATTTCCCAGACCACTGCTCAGTACATAGCGTTTTATTGTTATTATTACTATTGTCATTATTATTTTAAAATTCTTATATTGTTGTAATTCTTGTTTATAAGCCCACTACATAGAATCGCTGTGCCATGTCAAAAGAAATTTCTCTGCATAGGATGATGTATGTTATTCGATGCATATGATAAATAAACAACTTTGACTTTGATTCTTTAGCTGACATTCTAAGATTCTTCGTAACTTCATTGGGCATTTTGCGCTGTAGATATGTATGCAGTGTTACTGGTGCAAACTTTCACACAACATTATCTTTTCTATACTTCAGTTGGCCTTGGACTCCCTGACTTCTAGAAGGGCCAGACACTGGTTGATTTTTATAAGGTTTGTTTTGCAGAAAGGTCATATCTCCTAAAAATAATTGCACTCACGTGACCGTCTAGTACTAAAAATACCAGGGACTTATGTAGAACTATGAGTTAGGTAAAAAGCCTTTTGAACACATGTCACACTCATGGAATGACCTTCAGAGGAAAATTACATTTGAATAATTTGTTCTCATCTTGATTCCCCTGTCTAAATAAAGATTTAATCTCTGTCTTCTGTTGGCACTTTTCAGTGTTTACTAACTGATAAGACTTCACACGGATACATGTAGACACAGTGTTCTAGAGCACTCAATCTGTACGCATTTTCTTTTTGACTATCCCTTGGCTAATTCATTAGTCAGCTCTCTTTCCTTCTTCAGCCTCATTTTAACAGGCTCTTATTATTAGGTCATAAATTAAACTGTATGTCCTGCTATAATTTCTCTACATCTTTGAATGACCAGAACCTTCTGAATCAATCATTTCAATCAGTCAGGGATGATTACAGTGCTATGTAACCATTTATCTAATGGTTGTCATGTGTGTCTCTGTGTGTTTGTGTCTTGAAGCCTCTCACCAGCCTTGTCGATCTGTGGAGTTCATGTGCAGCAGTGGGATGTGCATAAATGTTGGCTGGAGATGTGATGGGGAGTTTGACTGTGATGACCAATCAGATGAGAACAACTGCAGTAAGTTACTGTTTTTATAGTTATGCAATGATTTAACAATTAGTTAGTGTATTTCTTTGAGCTATGTGTGTAGAAAGGACATAAATGCAGGCAAGGGGGGAGAAGTATTAATATACATCTAAGATAAATTTAAATGTCATATAGTTGAATTGAAAACCCCTCTTGATTATCTAGCTTTGAATCTAATTTAATCACTCACAATGAATTTTAATATTGTTGTTTTTTATAATCCACCTTCTCATAACACTTCTTTTTATGATGAATTTAGTCTTGTAGCTAAACAATTTGACTCTTATAAAGAAACTGTATGGTATTGTGACTTTAACATCCACTGGTCTGACAAAAGTAGTAAACACAAATTAAAAACAATCATGACAAAATTTTTGTATCTACAAATGATTGAAGGGCCCACTAGGATAACAAGGCAGACCAAGACCCTTATTGACATGGCATTTACTAACAAACCAGAATGTATAACAAGGACATACAATCTAATAACAGGTCTCTCAGACCACAACATGATTCTGACAGTTAGAAAACTGACTCGAAAGCGGCAACAGCACTTTGGTAAATTTGGTTGTGTGATAAAATAAAATGTATCATTCCTGAAGCTAAAATTGTGCAGTTGGAAAGATAACTTAATAACTTAAATTGGGACCAGATCATGTCAGTGGATGTAGATTAGTTCTGTAATTCAATGACTATAGCTATCACAGGACTAATAGAAAAAAATATATAAAACAAAAAAAGATGTACCCAGAAAGATACAACAATACCATGGATAAGTAATGAAATCAGAAAACTAATGAATAACAGAGATTTGGCTCTGAGAAAATCATTATGTTCAAAAATTAAAACTGATATTTTAACTTATAAAAATGTAAGAAATAGTGGTACTAGAACTATGTAAAGCAAAGGCTTCCTATTATACTCAACTTATATGCAATGCTAAGGGTAACAAATTCCCTCTGGAAACATTTAAACAATCTGACTAATAAAACAAATAAACACAAATGGATAAAGGAACTTACCATAAATGGAAAGAATATAAACAATAGTGCCACTATGGCTAATGAATTTCCCTCATAATATGTGTAGTCAGTAGAAGAACGAACAAAATATTTTGACTCCATAGATTTAAATTATCCAACTGGAATGACCTCAGCAGATTCCTTTTATATTAAAGAGGTTCAGGAGACAAATGTTGTAGAAATTATAAATAAATTGTCAAATTCCAATCAAATGAATAGTTGCGTTTAAAAAAATATAGAACTTTGTTAGTTAAACCACTGACACATCTTGTCAATCTTTCCATAAGAACTTGTACATTTCCTTTAGGATGGAAAAAAGCAGTCATTGTGCCAGTATTTAAATCAGGAAGTCAGGACTCTATGTGTAACTATCATTGCATATCTATTTTACCTTTTGTTATCTAAAATTATTGATAAAGTTATAGCAGCACAATTGGTTGACCACTTAGAAGCCAGTCAGCTCCTCCACCTACAGCAGTTTGGCTTTAGATCGTGTTATTCAACAGTGATGTGGTGGGAGCGGGATTCCTTGACTTTAAAAAGGCTTTCGATACAATCAACCATAGCTTGCTCTTAACTAAAATGTCATCTTTTAATTTCTCTACCGAGGCAGTACATTGGTTTGCATCCTATCTTCAGGCTAGAGTACAGTGTGTTAAAGTTGCCCAGGAAAAATGCTTGAACATCAAAATGGGAATACCACATGGCTCTATACTTGGTCCTTTGCTGTTCAGTGTTTTTATAAATGACTTACCATTACACTGTTCAGGTGCCAGCTTCCAGCTCTATGCAGATGATGCAGTTCTTTATTCACCCACCAAGTCACCAAAGCTGGCTGCTGATGTAGTGTCTCCATGTATGGCTAATGTCAGACAGTGGCTCAATCAAAATCAGCTGGTGCTAAATTTTACAAAGACAGTCTTTATGTTTTTTCTATTAAGAATCTTTATCTTAGCGAAATATTTAAAATTAATTTACAAAATGAAAAAAAATCAATCTGTTTCATAATTAAAATATCTTGGATTGGTCATAGATCCTCAACATAAATTTGCTAAACATATAAAGGAAATCTCTAAAACAATGTGACGCAATCTTAACTGTTTTAAACTGATCAGAAACTACATACCAAACCAGGCAGCCCTGCTGTACATGCATGCTATGGTCTTTTCACACATTTCATACTGCATGACAGTTTGGGCACAAGCAGCTCCCCAACAAAACATATTGGTTCCCTTTACAATCGAGCAATAACAATTATGGATAAAAAGCCAATTCGCTACCATCATTGTAACATCCTCAAGAAATATAATATATTAAGCTTTGAAAGCTTCAGTAATTTTAGTTTTCTTACATCAATTTTTAAGTGTATTCATAATTTAGCACCCGAGCCACTTAGCAAATTTATTCAAATACAGAACAGCAAAAGAGTGACCAGAAGCTCCACAAATCACAACTGTACAATGCCATACTGCAGGACAAGAAATGTGAATGTTTTCTACTTATGTATCTTTTTTATACAACGTGATCTCTCAGAAATCTGTGATACTACCACGGACACTTAACTTCAAACTCTTCAGCAGTTTCACAGAATGGCTGAAAATTCTGTGAAATAAACGAGGATCCTTAACTTCTAAATCTGTGGCAGTTTCACGGAATCACATGATGATGTAGCAGAGTGTAAATAGTGTAGATTTTGCAGGTTTGTAGGCTGGGGATGGTAGGTAGGCATAAAAACATGCAACTCACGTACCAAATATTGTGAGTTCAAATCCATGCGCACATTTTGCATGTATTTTGTTTTCTATTCCAGCACGATGCAGATGTGTTGCAAATATGCTTTTTTATCCTTTTTTGTCCTCACTATCACCATGGTTACAAACAATACATTATGACTTAATACATGTTACATGGAGTTAACAGCAAGGTTTATGAGTGGTTAAGGTTAGGTTAGGGGTTTGGGTAAGGCTTAGATCGAATTTACAGCAAGGTTTCTGAGTGGTTAAGGTTAGGGTTTGGGTAAGGCTTAGATCGAGTTAACAGCAAGGTCTCACTGTGCGCCCATCACAGACTTTTCCATGAAACTGCCATGGACTCTGAAGTTCAGACTTCGTGGCAGTTTCACAAATTTCTGAGAGATAAGGCTGTTTTTATAATGTACTTACAAAAGCCCATTCAGAGACAGGAGTTGAAAATTAGCATTAACTATAATCTCTATATGCTGCACATCAGTTGTAGGCTCTGTTTGATTTGCATTGTCCCTGTTAAATAAATAAAAATAAAAAGATATCCAACCGGTCCTCTTCCCCCAGCTACTTCCATGTGTACAGCAGATCAGTTCCGCTGTGCAACAGGACGCTGTGTGAGGTTGTCATGGAGATGTGATGGTGAGGATGACTGCTCTGATAGCAGTGACGAAGATGGCTGTGAGAAGACAAGTAAGAATTCATGCTTGTGTGTAGATAATTGTCAATTTAATCTAGTACTGTACAGATGAAGTAAAGTCAGAAATATTAGGTGCTTAATACCCTCATACAAACATTAATCTAAATCAAGACTCATGCAGGCACTCTAGTTTAGTATCCATGACAACAGCTGCATGTCAGCTCTCCACGCTGAAAGCATTATGGGAAAGGAAACTACATATGGATGGTCTAACATATAATCTACATCCATAAAACTGAATTAACCATTACCGTTATCCGACAGTCCATTTGTGTATATCAGGCTTCTGATGGCTCAGTGGTTATGGATTCCGACATGTAATCATAAGGTTGCTGGTTCGGTTCCGGACTGTGACAGATGTTGTTTGATCCTTGGGAATGGCACTTAATCCTAAATTGGAGAATGTCCCTGTACATAGTGTAAGTCGATCTGGATTAGAGCATCTGCTAAATAACTCAAATGTGCATTGGTGTAAAATCTGATATTGTATTTCAAATGACTCCCTGTTCCATTTACTGCTGTACATTTGACCAATGCAAAATAAAAATACAGTGAGAAGAGTTTTCAGATGTTGTCAATTGTTCTTCACAGCTTCACTCCATGCTTGTTACATTTCCATATATATCCAACAGACACACCTCCATGTGCTCCAGACCAGTTTCTATGTGGTAATGGCCGTTGTATTGGCCAGAGGAAGGTCTGTAACAAGGTCAGCGACTGTGGAGATGGGACAGATGAACACCCTCACCAGGACTGCCGTGAGTTTAGCATGATGTTAAGGAACCATTGTATGTGTAGGGTTTAATTTTTTCCAAAAAATCCACCTACAGAAATATTCAGAGAAATTACCAGGCATTCTGGTATTCCCATTCAAACCACAAATGCTATTTGAAAGCATAATACAGTACATTCAAAAAATGCACTGCAATTGAAGGAAAAAGGAACGCTATAATGCCTCTTAGGTTGACTCAATTTGAATTCCAGTACTGATAAACTGTTTTAGTTGGTGTGCTATTCGCGAAACTTGCAGTTCAGTCCAAATAGTTCTTTCTTGGTTTCATCTGACCATAAAACCTTTTGCTACATGGCATTATAAACTTCCAAGTGTTTTTTTGCTGTCACATACACAGACTGACCAATCTTAGCCATAAGGACTTGTAAGCTCTTTGAAGTTGCCATTGGCCTCTTTGTAGCTTCCCTGATCAATGTCCTCCTTGCTCGTGTATCCAGTTTGAAGGGACGGCCCAAACTAGGCAATGTGGTTGTGGGGACAAATGCTTTCTACAGCTTATTAATGCTTTTAACGGTACTTGTTTCCTTCTCCTAACTTTGTCCCGGAGCCCTTTTGAACAGAACCTTTCCAAATATTGTGTATTATTTGCATTGCCATGCACTACTAGTGATGGAACAGCCTGGTTCTTTTAAAATAATCAAAACCACCACAATTGATGTCATGTGGGGGACAATCATCATGGTGTGTGATCTGGGAAGAGACATATTTTACCTGAGCTAGTTTATAATGGTTACCCTAAGGGGCTGGGGGCTCATAAAAATTTGCATAGAATTCACTTGAAAATGTTGCGTACGTACGAAACACAGAAAATGTGTCCGCACAAAATTATTCAGATTTATAAAACAGTGCACAACCACATCCAATCTACTCAACATTTTGCGCATGACTGCGAGTGTCTTGTATCACTCAATTAATACCCAGAATGCTTCAGAATGTCACCCACCCATCAAATTTAAATTACACCACATTTCCCCTTTTAGACAGGTGGGTACACCTCTTTCCCCACTCATACTCGATTCCTATCGGCTGTGCCGATTTAAGCCCCACCCGCTTTTCTGGTGTGTCGTGTTGAACACACACCCAGGCTTGGAATTTTGTAATTTTAGGGGCAAGGCCATTTGGTGTCAGAAAATTTTTGAGGGCACAAAGGCCACATGCTATTGCACAAAGGCCATTGAGTGAAATAAAGAGGATGTGGAGCTTCAGTTTCTCATAAAAAAACACGTATGACATGAAAACATATATTACTCACTTATTTGTAGTTTCTCATTTGCTAAAACACAATAAATTATACAATTAATTCGTAATTCTGAAATGTAACTTGAAATATGGGGTAGTTGCGATGCAAACATATTCATCAATGATCGCTGGTACAACAATTCACTGAACCGGGTGGTTATACCATGAACACCGCTAGTCACACTGGAGAACTTGCATACACAAGGTCAGACCAAACGTGAGATTTTATCACAGCCTACGCTCATGTTCAAATTGATAAATCCCTTGCTTTGTGTAGGAATCAGCATACGCCTGTCCTACACCTGTTTTAGGTTGTACGCACGTTTCATAAATGAGGGCCAATGTGTTTAGAGTCAGTCTAAGTGAGATCTGCAAATTGTGTTTTACCATGAGAAATGGTTTAAGGTATTGATAACAGACTGCCCAATTAGCCAAATGAGTTTAGGCAACAGTACTTTGTTCAGCTTAGTGTCTTAGCAATAGAGAAAAACTGTAATATCATAACTTGAATAACATTACTGATATGTTTTTGTAAAAAAGTTAAATTATCATGTTGACACTGAAATTACATTTACTCCTGTATCAATTTATGGATTGTGCATTTTTTTCATTTCAAAAGATTAACTGATGGACACAAAAATACAACTCCAATTCCGAAAAAATTAGGCCAGTATGGAAAATAAACAAATAAATTATCAAGAGAGTCATTTGAAAATTCTATTCACGCTGTACAATATCGAATTACACATAATGTGATGTTCTACTTTTGTGAACACATTTTTCAAAATATAAACTTATTTTTAATCAGATGTCACTCTGCACAGTGAAGCTCAAACATTCAACTGTATGAACAAAAACAAAACACTTGAGTGGAAGGGGATTTTAAAAGGCAATGGTGTGTGTGTGTGTGTGTGTGTGTGTGTGTGTGTTTGTTTGAGAGAGTAATCTGATTCATCATCATCGCTTGAGGATGGAGATAGGTAGATAAATGGAGGAGGGCTAGCTGTCTGGTTCAGTCTTGGCCCATATGGTTAAATGTTTGGTCTCCTCAAGGGGTTAGCTGCTCACCATCTTGCCACTGCCTTCTCGCTCTCTCATGCAACAGGATCACAGCTAATTAACTTACAGTATGTATTACTAAAAAGTACAATACAGACAGGTGTACTGTAGCTAATTGGTTTTTAACTAGTAAGCTAGTAAATTGCTGTCAACGCAAGTTTAATGTTCCACTCGACCATTAGGTAGAGCACACCATGGCTTTTTTCGCTGCGAGGACATTAAAGGGTTAAGTGGTATTGGTGCATTCAGGAAAATGGGAAAAAAATGTATTTGCCAGCTATAAACAATCAACGGTAACTGAAAGTTAACTGCAGTAACGTTAAGGCTAGCTAGACGTCTAACATTACCTCAGTTACTGTACACAAAAGTAAACCGCAAAGTAACCTTTACTCTCACAATCACCTGTGCTAATTACTTCGACCTGAATGACAAATAAAGCTTGTCCAAACCTAACGTTACATCTCTCAGCTCTCTAAATGCGCAGGTGTATTCTCCCAGGTTGGAACTTTACCACCTCCCAGTTGCTCATGCAACTTCCAAAACAGACAGATTTCATTTAGTTAAGCACTTACGTCAGCTTTATATTGATCCAATATCTAGCGAACTAGCTTGGTTACTTAAATGTATTGTGGTTCAGTCGCGCTCCTGCTAGTGGCTTTGAATTATGCTGTGTGGGGCTGCTTCCAAAATCATCCGATAGCGATGTTGATTGGTCCGTGGTGAAATCATCACTATTGATTGGTCCGTGGTTAAATCGTCATTCTGTGTGAACTATGCTGTTATTTAAATTTGGTTGAAAACACACTTTGCACAGCGCACACAAACCTACGGACAAAGAAACCGAATGCTGACCGTGAGATTTTGACAGTAGCAGGGGCACTAAGGCAATGTTGGTCGGAGGGCTTACACTAATTTTCAGGGCATCACGGCCAAAGGGAGGGGCAACGACGGCCATGGCCGTATGGCCACTGTAAAATTCCCACGCTGCACACACCATTTTTAACACACCATACTGGTTTCCAATTTGTTGAGATAATTTAAGCCCCACCCCTTTTCTACTTGCCCCTCTGATCCATCCATCAAACTTTTCTTTGACAGGTAGCCCCGCCACCTTCCTCACCCCCACTCCACAGCCACCCCCTCCTTGCTGCCGGTCCATCACTCCCCATGAACCTGCATAACCCTTTAAGCCCTGTCCCTATTCACACCTGGCAAATGTGAATGAAGATAATGTTTGATGTTGGAACAGGATGTTATGTTTATAGGTCTATTGATCCATGTATCCCACAGGGGCAAGTGTGAAGTAGGATGTTGTTTGCAGCTGTTGTGGAAGTTAGAAGTGTTTATAAGTCCATTGATCTATGTATCCTACAGGGCAAGTGTGAAAGCTGTTGTTTGATCTTTGCAGCTGTTATGGAAGTTATTAAAAATGTTTATAGGCCTATTGGTCTCTCTGTGCCCTTACAGGGAAAGTGTGATATAGGATGCTGTTAGATGTTTGCAGCTGTTATGGATGTTTTAAAATGCTTTTAAGCATATTGATCTCTCTGTGCATCCACACATCATGTTTGATTTAGTGAACTGTTTATGACTTGAAGTCAGAATCAGAAATTCTGAAGTAGCAACTGTTACATTTTTCGTCACACTATTCATCTCAACCATTTCTGATAATTTACTGTAACAGTTTCTCTGTTTTTTATACTGGGATGTGAGTATGGGGGGAATCCTAGTATCCCGTCTTCCCCCATTAAACCCTAGTGTGTATGTGTTTGTGCAAACATGCATTGAAAGCATATGGATATGTGTGTTTGTGAAAAGGCATTATACCAAAAGTCAGCAAAAACTCAAACAAGTGTTCTTGTGTTTAGGCCCACGATCCAGTGAAGGAAACTGTAACCTAAATAATGGAGGATGTTCTCAGAAGTGTCAGATGACCAGAGGTCTGGTCCAGTGTACCTGTCATACTGGCTACCGACTAATGGAGGACAGTAGATCCTGCCAGGGTGAGAATATGGTTGGATTGTGCAAGAGCACTTGACATTTGAATGAGTTTCTGAGAGCAGATTTTGTAATGAATTAAATGAAACCCTATACGTGCACCATTCCCAGATGTGGATGAATGTGCAGACGAAGGCTACTGCAGCCAGGGCTGTACAAATACAGAGGGAGGTTTCCAGTGCTGGTGTGTGGAGGGCTACGAGCTGAGGCCTGACAAGCGCAGCTGCAAGGCATTGGGTGAGTCTACTCTCTACTAGGGAGGAATGACTGACCCTCTGAACTTTTAGGTGCCATTTGCACAATGTATGTATATGTACATGTATATATGTGTGTGTGTGTGCATGTGTGTGTGTGTATGTGTATATATGTAAATATTTATATACAGGTCCTTCTTAAGAAATTAGCATATTGTGATAAAGTTCATTATTTTCTATAATGTAATGATAAAAATTAAACTTTCATATATTTTAGATTCATTGCACACCAACTGAAATATTTCTGGTAATTTATTGTTTTAATACTGATGATTTTGGCGTACAGCTCATGAAAACCCAAAATTCTCAAAGAATTAGCATATCATGAAAAGGGTCTCTAAACAAGCTATTAACCTAATCATCTCAATCAACTAATTAACTCTATAAACACCTGCAAAAGATTCTTGAGGCTTTTAAAAACTCCCAGCCTGTTGCATTACTCAAAACCGCAATCATGGGTAAGACTGCCGACCTGACTGCTGTCCAGAAGGCCATCATTGACACCCTCAAGCAATGCAGGAAATGGGCTACAGGTTCCGCATTCCCCAGGTCAAGCCACTTTTGAACCAGAAACAGCGGCAGAAGCGCCTGACCTGGGCTACAGAGAAGCAGCACAACAAAACAACAACAAATTTTGCATGTCATTCGGAAATCAAGGTGCCAGAGTCTGGAGGAAAACTGGGAAGAAGGAAATGCCAAAATGCCCGAAGTCCAGTGTCAAGTACCCACAGTCAGTGATGGTCTGGGGTGCCATGTCAGCTGCTGGTGTTGGTCCACTGTGTTTTATCAAGGGCACGGTCAATGCAGCTAGCTATCAGGAGATTTTGGAGCATTTCATGCTTCCATCTGCTGAAAAGCTTCATGGAGATGAAGATTTCATTTTTCAGCACGACCTGGCACCTGCT
>JACXGM010035038.1:0-11794 GCA_016801145.1 Umbra pygmaea | reverse complement strand
CACTCTGGATGAGCTTAAGGCCACTATCGAAGCATCCTGGGCCTCCATCACACCTCAGCAGTGCCACAGGCTGATTGCCTCCATGCCACGCCGCATTGAAGCAGTCATTTCTGCAAAAGGATTCCCGACCAAGTATTGAGTGCATAACTGAACATAATTATTTGAAGGTTGACTTTTTCTTTTTTTTGTATTACAAACAGAATTCTTCATGAGCTGTATGCCAAAATCATCAGTATTAAAACAATAAATGACCTGAAATATTTCAGTTGGTGTGCAATGAATCGAAAATATATGAAAGTTTAATTTTTATCATTACATTATGGAAAATAATGAACTTTATCACAATATGCTAATTTCTTGAGAAGGAATTGTATGTTTTGAAGGTTACAGTCTTTACTCTTGCCTCTTAATCATCTTTAAATTTAAAATTTTCATATGGCTTAAGCATACAAGAATTGTCCCAATACCTATGGAGGGCACTGTGTGTCTTATTGCCTTGTTTACACAAAGTGGTGCTAACATAATATGCCACAGAAACAGATGCACATACAAAAGTCTCACATTGTGATGCAAATGCAGCTTTTTTTGCTGAACCGTCAACGAGAACAGCAGGACTGCATTAGAAAGACGTGTTACATTGACTAATTAAAAAAAAGAAAATGAGCCAAACTCGAATGCAACATTTTCATTCAACGTAATTTTACTATTCTTAAGTTCTCACGGTAAATGTTCAAATAATTGTTTAGCTATCTGATTTGTTCTAAAATTTGTTTTGTACAACAGTTATATTTTTTATGTGATAATACAACTTTTTGTAATATACATGTACAGTGTAGTATGAATTGAAATGTAAGGCAAGGCAATGTTATTACATTTCATTCAGAGGGTGAGAAAGCAGAGGCATAATGCGCACACCCGATATCAATGCCCACCCATGTACATCGCGCAGAAATCTTGTTTTGTGTGAAATAATATCAGCATGCACCCTTACAAAGCGTGCATCCATTTTTGTAGAAAGGTGACACAACCTCCCCTCGCCCAGGACCTGCATTAATGGGCACTCAGCCACTAAGTCCTTGTGTTACAAATGTTAAACGCCCAACACAAATGTTAAACACCCAACCCCTCACGTGCTGATTATATAAAACAAGCTATTGTCAAAGTGGAGTACCCGCATTAATGTTAGTGTATACATGAAAAACTCAACGTAGCCTATATTTCAATATTCAAACTGACCTATACATTTAAGTGATTTTTTTCTTGTCTGAATAGCCCAGTCTCAATGGCAAAAAAAATCACTAACTACTGTTGGTATTTATTATCAAGCTTGCAATTAAAAATTCCTACATTAGTACTTACAAAGAGAATTAAGAATGTGCCTATTCAAAAAAAGTGGGTTTAATCAAACAATCCTATGGAAATCTCAATTGATAAATACCACTTACAATGCCTTGTGAAATATTCGGCCCCCTTGAACTTTTGGACCTTTTGCCACATTCCAGGCTTCAAACATAAAGATATTAAACTGTAATTTTTTGTGAAGAATCAACAACAAGTGGGGCACAATCATGAAGTGGAACGAAATTTATTGGATATTTAAAACTTTTTTTACAAATAAAGAACTGAAAAATTGGGAGTGCAAAATTATTCAGCCCCTTAAGTTAATACTTTGTAGAACCACCTTTTGCTGCGATTATAGCTGTAAGTCACTTGAGGTATGTCTCTATCAGTTTTGCACATAGAGAGACTGAAATTTTTGCCCATTGTTCCTTGCAAAACAGCTTGAGCTCAGTGAGGTTGGATGGAGAGCGTATGACAACAGCAGTTTTCAGTTCTTTCCACAGATTCTCGATTGGATTCAGGTCTGGACTTTGACTTGGCCATTCTAACACCTGAATATGTTTATTTGTGAACCATTCCATTGTAGATTTTGCTTTATGTTTTGAATCATTGTCTTGTTGGAAGACAAATCTCTGTCCCAGTCTCAGGTCTTTTGCAGACTCCATCAGGTGGTCCTGTATTTGGCTCCATCCATCTTCCCATCAATTTTAGCCATCTTCCCTGTCCCTGCTGAAGAAAAGGTGGTGCTTCCACCACCATGTTTGACAGTGGGGATGGTGTGTTCAGGGTGATGAACTGTGTTGCTTTTACGCCAAACATAACGTTTTGCATTGTTGCCAAAAAGTTTGATTTTGGTTTCATCTGACCAGAGCACCGTCTTCCACATGTTTGGTGTGTCTCCCATGTGGCTTGTGGCAAACTTTAAACAACACTTTTATGGATATCTTTCAGAAATGGCTTTCTTCTTGCCACTCTTCCATAAAGGCCAGATTTGTGCAGTATACGACTAAGTGTTGTCCTATGGACAGACTCGCCCACCTCAGCTGTAGATCTCTGCATTTCATCCAGAGTGATCATGGGCCTCTTGGCTGCATCTCTGATCAGTCTTCTCCTTGTATGAGCTGAAAGTTTAGAGGGACGGCCGGGTCTTGGTTGATTTCCAGTGGTCTGATACTCCTTCCATTTCAATATTATCGCTTGCACAGTGCTTCTTGGGATGTTTAAAGCTTGGGAAATATTACTGTATCCAAATCTGGCTTTAAACTTCTCCACAACAGTATCTCGGACCTGCCTGGTGTGTTCCTTGTTCCTCATGATGCTCTCTGTGCTTTCAACGGACCTCTGAGACTATCATAGAGCAGTTGCATTTATACAGAAACTTGATAACACACAGGTGGATTCTATTTTCATCATTAGTCATTTAGGTCAACATTGAGATCATTCAGAGATCCTCACTGAACTTCTGGAGAGAGTTTGCTGCACTGAAAATAAAGGAGCTGAATAATTTTGCTCGCCCAATTTGTCAGTTTTTTATTTGTTAAAAAAGTTTGAAATATACAATATATTTCGTTCCACTCCATGATTGTGTCGCACTTGTTGTTGCTTCTTCACAAAACATTACAGTTTTATATCTTTATGTTTGAAGCCTGAAATGTGGCAAAAGGTTAAAATGTTCAAGGGGGCCGAATACTTTCGCAAGGCACTGTATTTAATTTAAATTGTATATATATATAGTATGTGATTGGTGAAATGTTTATTCAGTCACCTATTTAAACAAGCACTTTAGTCCTGAAGTCGAAGCGATGGCAGATCTGGCTCTGTTAGAGGACCTTAATGCGCGCTCTCTATACCGGGACCTTTCAGTGGGAGATCGGGGACAGGTCTGGTATATCATAGCAAACAATAGTCGAAGTATGCCAGCACTTTTGGCAGCTATGAAGTCCCTTTCTGGTATATTCAAACTATGATTAAAAGACAATTTTATGAGATTGCCGGGTTTCCATATGTGATTGGGGCGAATCGGGCGATTGACTGTACTGCGTCTGTAGCCACCATCCATGAATGATTACGCATTTATCAATCGCAAAAATGTGAATTCAATTAACGTTCAGATCATATGTGATCCCAGGATGTTTGTTCTGAATATGGTAGCCCGCTGGCCGGTTGGGACGCGCGACTCAAATGTTTTTAAACTGCAGCGTTGGAACAAGGCTACAGGAGGGCACACTGCATTGCTGGAGTCATCTCCTTATTGAGTTACGCCCTCTTACAATTATTATAATAGTTCTACATAGTTTTTTGGTGAAACGGTTGAATATGATTCCTGTTGATGACAAAGGTTATGCCCTGACTGAGTACCTTATAACATGCGCTTGCATATCCCCAAACAAGCAGGAGCGCAGGTTCAACAGTACGCACACGAACCACAGTGAAGTGATCGGTTTGCTCAAGGGCAGGTGGCTCTGTCTTGGGTATGCAGGGTGGGGTAGGGGTATTGCTATACACACCAGAGCAGGCCTGCAACATAATTATGGCATGCAGGGTTCTGCACGATATTGCGCTGGAGAACGGTGCCATTCAATGAAGATCAGTGGCCACAACAGCCACCATTGGGGGCTCTACGAAGGAGACAGGGTCTTATTCTAAGCTTCTAATATACACTCACCTAAAGGAGTATTAGGAACACCATACTAATACTGTGTTTGACCCCCTTCGCCTTCAGAACTGCCTTAATTCTACATGGCATTGATTCTACAAGGTGCTGAAAGCAGTCTTTAGAAATGTTGGCCCATATTGATAGGATAGCATCTTGCAGTTGATGGAGATTTGTGGGATGCACATCCAGAGCACGAAGCTCCCGTTTCACCACATCCCAAAGATGCTCTATTGGGTTGAGATCTGGTGACTGGGGGCCATTTTAGTACAGTGAACTCATTGTCATGTTCAAGAAACTGGCTGACTTGTTTTAATTTGGAATTTAACTAACCAGCAGGAGGATGGAATCCAAAGTGCACCTAAACATTATGGGCGCTATCTTGCACCCGGCGCAACGCAGCTTAAAGGCCGAACACAAGTGTCTTTGCTAGTTTAAGACTAACGCAGTTGTCAATTTCTTGTCCTGCACCCGTGTCGATTAAATAGCAAATGCACCTGTGCCCATCTTTGTGCCCAGGGGCGTGCTGGTCTTACAGGAAGGTGTGTTCAGGATAATTCCTTGCATATTGCTATCTTGAGGCATCGCAAAGTGATCGCACCATCGACCAACAAAAACCTGGTCTAAAGTCAATAGTGCAGCATGTCATTGTTATTTTAACAGCAGATTAGTCAAATGCACCTAGGCGTATGCACAGTGCGTGCACACTATGCTTGTTACACACACAGGAAAGCGCAGCAGCACACAAACATGCAAAAGATTAAAAATTAAAATCTGCCAGCATAATAGCAATGCACCAAGGTACAAACGTGTCTGGTTCTGAAAGGGAATGGGAGATGAAACTCTGATTGGTTTATTGTATGTTACGCACAAAACACACATATGAATTAATGAAGACACTTAGTACAACCATTTTAATCATGCGCCCATGGGCATGGACCATTTTTTTCCTCCGTCAAACTTGCAAAAGTGGATTTAAACATGCGCAAAGCACACTTGCGCCACGTGCTTCACGCCATGCCCTTAGATTGTTAAAATAGGGCCCAAAGTCTGTATAGATACAATCAGATGCTTCAAAACTCATTGAACTGCAACTAAAACACACTGCTCCCCTCCCAATGAGTTTTACGGGGACAAAATGTGGACACTTCAATTGAATTCAATTAACTTAAGATAAAGTGAATGTTAAATACATTAAATTTAAAATATTTGCCTGTAAATTCTTGACTATAACTTGTATATGTATTCACTTTGTAAGTGCAATTCTGTTGTGGCCTTAACCTTTCTGAATATATCAGCTACTAGGGTGACATTGCGGTTGAGTTTATTTGGTTGCTACGGTGATGGATGCAGCTGGTTGAGCTGCTTTCCAAATGGTTTTGTGGCAGAGAGAGAGAGGAGATTCTACACAACAGACGAGGGCTCTTTGTATGATTCCCAAAGCAACCTAATCCCTGTACAGTGTGCTACATTTGATGGGGGCCAATATGAGTGGTGGCCAATAGGAAGGATGCTATTTAGGGCCCATTCTTTGAACGGCAGGCATGCATGAGTGGGCTGACGGTATAATTGTGCGTTGTCATCTGTTTTCCATGGCCCCAGAACTGCCAGCATGAAAAGAAAAAGTAGAGAAACCAGAGAGGGACAAGAGGGTGGAGAAGAAGGCTTATGGGTAAACCAAGCAGAGAAAATAAGCTTAGAAGGGGGTTTACCTTCCCAGTCCTGTCTGAGCCAAGTCAAAGGCTGTATTCCAAGTAGAACCATATTCCCTATTTATTCCCAGTATTTTGACCAGGGGATAATGCACTATGCAGAATAGGGTGGGGTTTGGGAAGCTCTCAGAGACAAAGTTGCTTGGAGAATTTTTGGTTACCTTTGAACAGAATAGTACAGTGTGGTGCGCTCCCCTTTTTCTTAGCTGCCTTTAGACTTTTAGAAGCCAGCCACTGACATGCTAGGGTATTTTCACATGGGAGGGGCCCTGGGCTTGCAAGCAGTTTAGGATGATAAAAGGGGAATGTTTGAAATTAAAGGGGGATATTGTTAAAATGTTGAATCTTCAGGGTGGAATGATTTCCTTCCCTGGCCGACTTGGCCTGCGACTTGGCCTGCGCCCACTTAAATCACAGTAATTTCAGTTTTTTGTTCAACCACTATGTGGACGTTTCCAGAGCTTCTTGAATATGTGTGTGCATCTAACACTGCTCCACCACATTACGCCCTCCTTGAAGACAGCAGCTGTTGTGGTCTGATTGGTACAGATATGAAAGCAGACTTTTAAAGTACAACAGCCGTTCTGAGGTGTGTGTCTATCAGTGTGTATGTGTAAGTGTTCAACAGACCTGCCTTCCTTCAACAAACATCTGTAATGAGAAACATATTTCAACAGCACAGAAAAGTCTCATTTTACTTTCCATTGAATGCATTTAAATGGATTTGGTGAGGTGAGTGAAGATGTATATTAGCTTTGCATTCACAGCCACATGGAAGCAGCACCTTATTCAATTTCACACATGTGGCATCTCACAAGAGCATATGTTGGCTTTTTATGACAACTTTACTTTTCGTCCCTCAATAACATTACTGCATCACGGCTTATGGGCTCTTATGGGCTCTGCCTGGCAGAGAGCTCTGCCATTCTCCATGACATTTACTGATTTATTGCATTCTGAGCTCCATTGTTCTGTGCAGTTAATGGTTGCCTCAAATTGAGGACCTCATCTATCTCAAGGTTTTTCAATGACACCTGTAATCCTTTGGCTGCTTCCCAAATGGATCGTGTTCCATACATTGTGTACTTCAGTAGGGAATAGGGTGCTTTTTGTGAGTATCTGAACTGCTGTAGTGCAGAGTAGAGGGGAGAAAGTGAGAAAGGGAGATGGAAAGAGAAAATAGAGGTAGTTTGAAGGGGTAGAAAAAACTGAGGACCATATAGTCAGTGGACGGAGGTCAGTGAACCGAAGTCATCTAATAATATCCACTGTGTGAGAGATGGTCAGATGATTGTAGCACACTAGCCCACCGTCAGAAACCATTCAGCCTGGGAAAGAATATTTATTTTTGCCCTTGGTTACACAATCTACACCTCACACTTGCCCCACTGATTGGAGTTGAAACACTCAGGAACAAGAATTTGTCCTTGGTTTTGCACCATAAACCACATAAGTGTCAAAATGAATCTACATTCAAGTGTAGTGGAATGTGAATATGAGGGAAATCTAAAGAAGTGCTAAATAAAGAGCTAAAAAAATAAAACATCTGCTTTCTTATCTTTAACAAAAACATGTTGATCTAATGATACATTTTTTGACCATCTGTTTTCTCATCTACATGTCTTCATTGAGTTTTTATGAACTAACATACAAAATGACTACCTTAGAACAGTGCAATGAAAAAAAATATACAAAAAAACTGTAGAAATGATCAGTGGCCTTTTGTGTAGGCATCCATTGCAAAGGATAATTTCCAGATCATATGATTTGTCTACTGGTGTGGTACTTATGTGAGCCATCTGAACTGACTTTTCATCTTGGTGTCAAATTATAATGTAATTATTTATTTATTTATCCCCCATTTATGTCCTCTCCCAATTACCACTGACCCTGCCTTGTCGGCAGCTCCACAACTACTTTGTGTGGGATGGCAGGATTGCGGTATGGTGAGGGGCACGCACATGGTTCATCCAACCACATGTCGGCAAGCCGCCAATTCCTTTTGCACTGCTCATCCAACACGGAAGCCTTTAGTCAGATCATGTATGGGATGGTTACACTCAACAACTATACTTTCCCGATTGAATTTAAAGCTGCCCGATCTGGACATAAGGTAGATGATTTGGTTTATTTGTCCAAAATCCCAGGCAGCACTATGCCAATTTGCACTCCCTCATTCTGAAGGTCCGGGGAAAGCCGTAGAACCCATAGTAAGGCTCAAACTATCTGATGTAGACTGTCCTGCAAAAAAAATTGTATTCTTGATAATGTTTTTGTGTGTTATTGTTTTAACTGACTTCTACACAGTCACATTAAAGTCACATTGGTCCTCAAAGACAATGCTCAAAAGTAAAAACAAACTGTATTGGTAATTTGTAGACAATTTGGTGAGCAAAATTAAACACTAAAATATGGGAGTGAAATTGACTCTTTTGGCAATTTGCTTTTGCCGAAACGTCTTTGAAAAGGTATTTGGAAGGGTTTCCACATTCATAGATAGGCAGGCATGGTGGCCTAGTGGATGGCACTGTGGCATTACAGCAAATGGGTTCGAACCCCAGTTGTCCTGGGCCTTTCTGTGTGAAGTTTGCATGTTCTCCCCGTGTCTGCGTGGGATTCCTCTGGGTGCTCCGGTTTCCCCCACTATCAAAAAAACATGCAGGTTAGGTTCTCCAGTCAGTGCTCTGACAAAAACACTGGCATAGATCTGGAGTTGGTCCCCGGGTGCTGTAAATGGCTGCCTACTGCTCCCTTGAGGGATGGGTTAAATGCAGAGAATGAATTTTGCTACATGTATGTGTATGTGACAATAAAGTACCTTTACCTTTTAGTTGCACACACTGTCCTCCCTTGATTTTGTGGGAGGGGATTGGCTATGTTCCAGATGGCCCCTATTTATTTTATTTCCTGGTGAATATTAGTGCCCTACAAAGTGAATGTGGTGCCATTTGGGAGGGAGACAGGGATGGCTTTAGCCCTGACAGACATGCCAGCACTACAGTCAGCCAGCCATTCTGCCAGCCACACACACACACACACACACACACACACACACACACACACACACACACACACACACAGCAATACTGTAAATTATGAAAGCCTCTGAAAGACCCAATATTATCTGCCTCCATATTTCACTATATTGCCAAAAATGTCTCAGCATCAATCTATGTCTTCCCTCTCTTAATTTTCCCCATCTCTACCTCTATCTCTGCCTTTCTTTCACTCTCTCACACACACGCACACACAGACACATTGTCTTTCGATGTTTGTGAGGACCTGAGAATGATTTTGACCCAAAATCCATGTTCCCTATTTCCTAGCCCTAAACCTAACACTTACCCTAAACATAACCTTAACCCTACCCTAACCCTAACCTTAACCTCAGTAACGCACATTTAGTGTCTAAAATGAACCTTTTAATAATGCCTAACCCTAAACCTAACCAGCAATGCCTAAACCTAAAAGTAACCCCAATTCAAACACTATGCCCAATAGTAACTTTTTCCTTAAACCTAACCCCTGAGTCATAAATCGCAATTCCCCTTATGTGGACCAGGAAAATGTCCTCACAACGTCAGATTTCTCAAGCTTTTGTACTTGTGGGGACTTCAGGGCCACACAACCTAATAAAGACAAGCACACACACACAACTCTTTTTCAATTAATGCAGACAAGGTTTGAAGAAACAATTGAATGCCATGTCATGAGAATGGAACTGTCTGAAAAGAGTCAGTTAAAAAAAAGAACACTTATTTCATGACAGTTGTATGCCAACAGAAACGTATTTAAGGAAGAGAAACATGTATTTGCAGCTGTCACCACAGATAAAGTGATGGGCACAGTGTTATAGAGTATCTAGCATTGTGAGTATACAGGCTGGTGTGTGCATGTAGATTACATCCCCTTAATCTAAAATAGATGTAACTATTGTGTTTTAAATGACAGCCAATCATCTACACAAAAACCGAGGTATTATTAGAAGGGAATCCTATTGGTGCAGCATTCTGGGTAGTAATTTCAAGGTCACTTGAGACATATTTAGAACTCCTAATAACAAATATATCTTTCATCTTCTTCACAATAACACTAGCACAAAATAAACTCTGCTCCCTGGAATATAATTTGTTTTGAGTAAGTTTGTGTTTGTTCATGGAATTACCAATTTTATTGAACAGTGCTGGCCAACATCCTAATCAATTGGGAGCCACTGTCTAATGCAAAACTGCAAACAGTTTTAAAGGCACACTGTAAGTTCATGCCAAAACAATGTGTTATTCATTCTTTTCAACTTCAACACCCCAGGCCCAGACCACAAAGATGAAAAAAAAAACTGGAATCAATATCAGCTATTAACTACCTTTTTCTAACCTCCGTGGGTAAATATATATATTTTTTTAATGTAATGTTTTTTACTATTTTCTACTATTGACAATATTTCACCCAGGCTGTCACCAATGCAGGGAATGGTAGATATGATTCCCATGCCCATGGGCTGCCTCTCTCACTCAATATTATTTGTCACTTAAATGCACATTTGGAATAGAAATAAACCTATTTGTGATGAATATGCTCTTTACATTCTTTAAAATGTAATTGTCCAATGTTTACCGAGCCCCCTCCACATCTCTAATGAATGGTTTGTTCCAGTTGTACATTCAGGCCATCGAAGATAAAAACAATTCTGACACTAGTGATGGGAAGTTTGACTCTTTTTACTGACTCTGATCTTTTTGAATCATTTAATAAAATCAACAAATCAATCAAGTAATTTTGTTCATTTGAGTCAGTACTGTAATACCTAAGACCATGACAGACCCCCTTACCAGGGGGGTCTTGAATGATTACCTTGAATGACTCACATATTCACAAGTATTTTTAACTTAAGCAGATTCTATCATATTATTCAATAATAATACATTAAGTAGTGATTGAGTAGGTTGTCCTGTATGGGCAATTATCAGGCAATAAATAATAATAATAAATCATCTATTATAACAACCTGGATACAGTTCTCAGTTTAAACATGTCTTTATGCTGCTGCAGCTTGATCTATTTGATCGTTGCAAACAGAAAACAAACAGCCGTTGGTGTCGCGCACTGAGCTGAAGGACTGCTTATGAATTCTGCCTGTGGTCACTTTGGAGTCAGCTGACTCCAGCTGTTCAATCAGCTGAGAAAATTTAACCAATCACTAAAAAAAGGACTTGCGACTCTCGAGTCATTTAAAAACTGCACATCACTATTTGACACTTACAGTGAGTTTGAAGCAACTCTTCATATCAACAAACTTGTTTTCTTCATATATTGCTGGCCCATTGTACGGTGGCCCTGAGAGGCCACAACACGCAACAAAAAGACAACACATGCAAATAGACTACAACACGCACACGCAACATAAAAACAACACGTGCAAATAGCCCACAACAGGCAACATAAAGACAACACATGCAGATAGCCCACAACACGCAACATAAAGACAACGCGTGCAAATAGCACACAACATAAAGACAACACATGCTAATAGCCCACAACATGCAACATAAAGACAACACATGGAAATTGCCCACAACACGCAACATAAAGACAACACATGCAAACAGCACACAACACAAAACATAAAGACAACACGTGCAAATAGCCCACAACACGCAACATAAAGACAACACGTGCAAATAGCTCACAACACTCAACATGTGGATATGAGAGCGATTACGAGGGGATGCCTGACCTCATAAGTGGGTCAGATTCGTCGGACGAGGAGGACTGGGAAACCACTTATGTAGGGGTTTGGTACGCTCCCCTTCCACGGCCAGAAGGGGCCGGTGTTGCCTCCCCAAGGCCACAAGGGGCCGGTGTTGCCTCCCCACGGCCACAAGAGGCCGATGTTGCCTCCCCACGGCCACAAGAGGCCGGTGTTGCCTCCCCACGGCCACAAGAGGCCGGTGTTGCCTCCCCACGGCCACAAGAGGCCGGTGTTGCCTCCCCACGGCCACAAGAGGCCGGTGTTGCCTCCCCACGGCCACAAGAGGCCGGTGTTGCCTCCCCACGGCCACAAGAGGCCGGTGTTGCCTCCCCACGGCCA
>JACXGM010035037.1:0-11796 GCA_016801145.1 Umbra pygmaea | reverse complement strand
TAATCACAGACAGAGTCACTGATGTTTAATCACAGACAGAGTCACTGATGTTTAAAGTGTTTTTATAACCCTAATCTGTAGAATTGCTATAATACATGCACACAGTGACTGAGAAAATGTTTTCATTAAACCTATAAAAAATACTGTAATATAAACACACAAACCAAGTCTTAGTGTTGAATTCCCTGAATATAATTGAATACCTTTGGCTGAGACAGTGAATTAGGGTTTTGACACAGAGTTTTAAAACAATTCTGTGGGAGATTAACCATAGGTGCTAAGTGTAAAACAAATTGCTTTATGACATTGCTTAAAGTAATTTGCGGAATAAACACTCACTTAGCTTGAGGAAAACGTTTAAATGACCTCTGATAGATACACACAGACACACAGAGTGGCAGAGAAACTGATTTTATTAACCTATAGAATTGCTGGGAGGAGGAAAGAGGGTGGGGCTTAAACAGTATAAACCAATAGAAAACCAGTGGGGGAGGTGAATATGAAGCCAGTATGGGCCTCTACCCATCAATCAAACTTTTTTGACAGGTGCCAAATCCCATTTTCTGTCTTCTAAGAACCTTTAGGTTGTCAAAGAATTTATAGTGTGGCTCTTAAAAGTCCCAGGTTGGATTCCAATTGGAGTAAATTATATAAATGTAATAAAATGGTGGTCTGAAATTTATGATTTATGAGGAAAAAAATTAAAATCCACAACATCTATTCTACAAGACAAAACAAGGTCCAACGTGTGACTATGGCAGTGTGTAGGTCCTGAGACGTGTTGGACAAAACTCACTGAGTTGTTTGAGTTCTACATATGAATGTTATAATCACCACAAATTATAATAATATATATATAATATATCTGCCATGACTACTAGGACAAATTCAGGGACTTCATTAAGAAACACTGTGTATGTGTTAAGTGTCTACATATTGTAGTTAAGACCTGTCCAGAGTGTTGCTAGTCAGGCAGGTATGTGTACGGAGCAAATGGTTGAAGAGCATGCATTTAGTTTTACTAAAGTTTTGAAGCAGTTGTAGGACACAGGAGGAGAGTTGTATGCAGTGCTTGAAGAAAAAAGGTGCCGATACTCTTTTGCATTGGCAAATCATTATGACATTTGAGTTCTACAGTGAAAAACAAAACTTGGAGATATTGCTGGTACAACAAAAATTTGTTATTTATAACTACATGAATGTATTAATTTAAACAAGTCGTGTGTGTGTCCCTTGACCAACAGTCAAACCATGCATGTGATTCGTTACTCACATTGATGACGTTGGTGTCATTGACTAAGTTACATTAAGGTTGGTAGCTGCAGACTCCTTACTTATGCTAGCAGTTCCGCTCACATCAACCTTCAAGGTCTAAGGGGTTTTAGGTCTGCCTGGCACAAAGTTGATATTTTGGCCTCTGGAAAGGTCATACTTTGACCTACAGTGAAGTGCCTTATGGTTTTGGACTCAACAGACCCATGGCTACAACATGGATTAATGAAATCCAACATCCTGGGTTATTGAATTTTATACTTTGTTAAATATTTATCCCAAAATAAGGACATACTTACATTTTGTTTAAATGAGTAAAAGCATGTAAACCATGACAAATAAGGCTTTTTAATTCATATTGTCAAGCCCCCAGGGTTCCTGGACCAGTGTGCAAAGTTTGGAGGCAATACAAACAAGTCAACATCAAAATGCTGCACCCATTTCTTACAATATTTCTATATGTTTTTGAAATATTTGTTACTTCCTATCTGTAACGTGTTTAATGAAAAAGGTGTCTATAAAACATGACAGACTTTGAGGCGTCATAGCTCTGGCTGTGTTATTCTTTTCGTCTGATCTTCCTCTTTCCAAAGGTAACATGTCCGGTTCGCGCTCTAGAACGTCGGGAGACTGTGAAAGGTTTTAGTTAACGTTAGTTTGAAGCTCATGAAACGTACCCGATGTTTCTGGTTGGACTTGGACCTCTGTTGAAAGGATGTCTGGCTCTGGCACACGCATTCTTTTAGTACCTTTCTAAAGCCAGGCTAACATAACGACTTAAAAAAGACACTTCTTTTTAGTTTCTAGCATTGAGACATATGTTACGGTCAGGTGACAGCATTTTTGAACTAGCGTCCATGGAGAAGCAAACTTCTGATAGGGTGGGCCGTATGCTTGCCTTTACCTGATACGTCAAGAGATCTGAAGTAAGTCACGTAGTGCCCTCTTGGTAGTGTTGTTTATGTAACGTTAGGATCATTACCAATCTCTCTGACACTGATGCTTTCTCTGTCAGTCGTTGCGTACCAGCTACATGCGAGAGGCAGCGGTACGCTTAAGTGGAGGTACCCTTAATAGTAAAATGTAGAAGTCCGGGTACTGCGTACCGGTGAGTACCGTTCCACTTTGAAAACTGGTTGCAAAAGTTCTCACAATGACACAAGTATTGGTCTCCACAAAGTTAATTGTTTCAGTGTTCTTATATCCTTTTATCAGTAGTTACTATAGTATACTGAAGTATAATTACAAGCATTCCATAGGTGTGAAAGGCTTGTTTTGATATTTACATTCAGTTTATGCAAAGAGTCAATATTTGAATAAATTGACCCTTCTTTTTCATGACCTCTGTAATGACACAGGACTGATGGTAGCGCTCACCTTGTCTTCTCCGGACATGGTGTTTTCCGGATGGTCCAAACAATCAGAAAGGGGATTCATCAGAGAAAATGACTTTACCCCAGTCCTCAGCAGTCCAATCCCTGTACCTTCTGCAGAATATCAGTCTGTCCCTGATGTTTTTCCTGGAGAGAAGTGGCTTCTTTGCTGCCTTTCTTGACACCAGGCCTCCCTCCAACGTCTTCACCTCACTGTGTGTGCAGATGCACTCACACCTGCCTGCTGCCATTCCTGAGCAAGCTCTGCACTGGTGGTGCCCCGATCCAGCAGCTGAATCAACTTTAGGAGACTGTCCTGGCACTTGCTGGACTTTCTTGGGCATTCTGACGCCTTTCTCACAACAATTGAACCTCTCTCAATGTTCTTGATGATCCGATAAATGGTTGATTTAGGTGCAATCTTACAAGCAGCAATATCCT
This sequence comes from Umbra pygmaea, assembly GCA_016801145.1. Taxonomy (NCBI): domain Eukaryota; kingdom Metazoa; phylum Chordata; class Actinopteri; order Esociformes; family Umbridae; genus Umbra; species Umbra pygmaea. Next base: position 8,710 of record JACXGM010035037.1, on the reverse strand, counting down.
TGCCTGTGAAGGCCGCATTTTCAATATTTGACCACGCCTGCATATAGAATGGTGTAATCTGCATAGAGCAGCGTACAGAATGCAGGTTGCAGGGTTCGCCACAAGCGAGTGCACAACGGTTATCCCTATTTAGCCTCTTAACCAGTGGCATGGACACTGACAGCTAAACATAAAGACAGAGCGTACGCATAACTTCCAAACTTAAGAGACTCGTCACAACTGCACTTATAGTAGTTCCTGGACAATCTTCAGCCACTCCTTAACATAAATCAACAATGACAATATAATAATGAAATCAAGTCTATTGACATTTAAGACACTGACTGACACAATCTAATAACATCCAGTGCCCAGAGGGTGGTGCTAACAACCTATATACATATAAAACCAACACAGATACAATACTGACATTAAAGGTACAATATGTAATATCAATCAAAACAATTACAAAATAAATACTTTGCATTAAAAGCAAACATCACTATACATATATTATATATATTTCTTAGTTGTGTACTTACATTATCCTAAATGTTTCCACTAACTTTCAAATCCAGAGAAATTTGTAATATAATTCGAAGACACGGGACGTTTCATTTTGTCGCACGTAAATGGCGTCATATAACCTGTGACTACTCTAGTTGTTATAAGATCCAGGGAGCCGCCAAACATAACGTGAATAAAGTTATAATTTTTTAACAATATATTACTTTGCCAGTGAACATTTTTTCTGCCGGAGATGCTAGATTGGAAGGTTGTCATTGACGACGATAACAAAACCCATGATCCCACGCAACCTCCCGACGTCTTCCAAGTACATATTTTGCTATTGTTTTGATTGAGAGCCCCCTGGCGGCCAAAAATTACATATTGCACGTTTAATTCCCCTAATTAAACATAAACACCTATATACAACGTGAACTGAGTTATGGACTCCTCATTTTATGTGTCTATTCCAGCCCTCCCTGGGCTGGATGTGACATTCACATTTATCTTCCCAGTTCAGCACTAAGGAAAACATAAGCTTAAAGAGCTACAGTGGTGAAAGTTGAAATCGAATACATTATCTGAGAGTTATCACAAGCAATCAACTTGGAAGTGTCACTCAGCATCGGGTGATCAATGGATTGTTAAAGATATGATAAGGCAACAAGACCACAAGTTCTGTGGCAGTAAGACCTCCTTATACCGAGTTAGACATGGCAGCGGGAACTAGGGGTGCTGAGTGTGCTGCAGCACCCCCTACTGACAGCATGAACATTTAAAATATGACTTGAAATAAAGTTTATGTTTTCAAGCTGTTAAACGTTCCTTGGATCAGAAAATGAGCGGGATGTTGTTGATGACGCTAGCAGCAGGACTCTCTATGTGCCCCCCAAACACTAAGCCCCCCAGCACCCCCCTGATAAAATATGTTACTCCAGCTATGCAGCTAGCTGCTGTAACATTAGTATGTGCTAAAGCAGTGCTGTTGCAAACTTGAAACTTAAACATGCTTTCAAACTAAAGCTAAAATTGTGGCACTATCACAATATCATTTGATTTCTATGCAGTGTAATTTTCAAGAAACCAAGTTTTTGATTCTATTATTTGTTACGTTTTTGAGCTCCACTATACTTCACTTTGTTAGTTTGCACTGGCTGAAGCTGCCTTAGCTAGGTTGTTTGCTATTGTAATTCAAAATTGTTTACTAAAATTGTTTTGAGTTTCAACTTAAAATTCTGTTTGTAATGCCTGCTAATTAGAAGCAGGGGGCTGTATGCAATTGTGTGGTGTGTGTGTTGGGAAATAATACCTTTGTTAATTGTATTAATTAAATGGCAATTATATCGCTTTTTGGGGGGTGAGTGAGTATTTATTAATCGTAGTATTTTTTTATGGACAAGACAGTATGAAGCAGAGGGCTAAAAATGAACAAATTTGCATAATTTAAAATGAATTACTAATATAATACCAGTTCACATAGCCCCCTGGTGTGAAGCCCCTACTTAACACCTTGAACAGCTTCAATTTAACACCTGATTTCCAATACTAGTTTAATCAATTTTATGACATTTTATTATGATCATCACTAAACCAGTATGTAGGTGTGACTTGTTTCCTTAGGAAATATGCATGCTGAGGTCTGTTAACAGACAGGCTATAATCAGATTATTAAACCTCTCAGCATATGTCTTAACCCAACGATTAACCTATGCTGCTAATCCTACTCACCAACTAGCCTGGTTACAACGTGGAAACATTGCTTCTCACAATACGCATCCCTAATGCATATTATTTGGTTATGTCTTGAGTAGACGAACGGTTATATACTAGTTTTGAGATTTATGTGGGCTGGATTAAGGCGTGTCCCTATTGCCCCATGCTATGTAGCCTATATAACGGTAATTCTAAACGCTGTACGAGTCCTGACACGGAGACTGAATTCGCGTCATTCATTCTGCATCAACTATTTCCCAATCACCGGCAGTAGGAGCGCTTTCACAATGGCAGAACACTCCCCTGAACCAATAGTATTTAACAAACCAAAGGTACGTTTTTTTAAGAACAAATGTAAACATTGCTGTTATTTGTTTTATTATTTACTCTCCTACACCACTCCGTAACCAATATTTGACAAGTCGGCTTTTCAACCACTTCGTATAGGATGCCGTATAGCCTAGTGTGTTTCTGTAATTTTGTCGCTGTTTTATTTGTTTAATTCTTAATTCAAGAAGCACATGCCATTGATGAAACGAAATGTATGAACGACGTTTCAGAATGTGTGCCGTCTATGCACAGGGTAGCTACCCTATTCATTTAGGATATCAATCGAAACGTCCCATACGAGCCTAGAGTATACATTTTGTGTTGATATATGTCCAGGTAGTATTGTCTCAGTCGTCAAGCGCACTTAAAGGTTTTAAAAAAGGGCATCAATAACGTATCTCACAGCAATATTACAACTGTTCTCAACTTCCTGATATTCGCTCTCATTGGTGAGTAAAGACGAAAGTGAACTTCGATTACAGCAAAATGCTGTCAGCCGATACCTTTAAGAAAGTACCCGATCTTAAAACATCTGATCCTACCTCTTCATTACCTCTTTCGTAGCTACGCTCCTTTGTTAGGAGAAATACATATTTATAAGATGCACCACTACTTTAACAAACTCGTATCGTATTGCACAAATGGAATAACATATATGTTCATATTAGGCCTGCATGTTATAAAAAGACAGAAAAACGGACTGAAATTGAAAATATATGGCGTAGACTTTGTTGAAACATTCATTAAATACAACCACCGATGGTTGACAGACAACTCTCTATGCAGGCGGAGGTAAACTCCGCCCACAATCGTCTGAATGGGTGATGGAGATCTGAGAAACCCAGGTAGTCACTGTTGGTTGGACGGTGCTACTTCTTTGTTAATTTAATTTAAGTATGGCATTAGCAGACCCACTGTAGTTGTGGACCTGGTGGTATTGGCAGGTGCATTATGTCTAGTTTACATTATGATATCTATAAATCCCTAATAGGCGAACTGTGTAGAATAGATGTGTGTGTTAAAAAGACTAGACAAAAAGCCTATTTTAACCCTGTATTTTTTTCATTATTTAACCAGGCTGATTGAGAATATTTTCTCATTTGCAAAGGCAACTTAGTGCAAGACAACCTAAAGTTACACATGAAATACACAAAATACAAAAAAAGTAAAAGCTGAATAGTCAGAGTATGCAGTAGGAAGAATATATATTCAGTTTGTGCAATTGAGGTCTAAAAGAGCATGAAGAGCAGGGCAATACAAGTTGAATAATGAACACCTTAAAGCAACTTAATCTTGGGTCAGAAACAGTGCTTAGTCATATTCCAATGTGGCTTTCTAAACTGATATGCAAGTGCATCTCAGAAAATTACCTGAGAAGAGTTTCCTGAGCCTAATCTCTCAGTCTGGTTCAGTACACACAACCACAATGATGGGGAAGACTGCTGACTTGACATTTGTCCAGAAGACACTCATTGACACCCTGCATAAGGAGGGTAAGCCACAGAAGGTCATTGCTGAAAGGGCTGGCTGTTCACAGAGTGGTGTATCAAAGCATATTCATGGAATGTTGACCGAAAGGGAAAAGTGTGGTAGGAAAAGGTGCACAAGCAACAGGGATGACCGAGAGGGTTGTCAGGCAAAGCCGATTCAAGCCCTTGGGGGAGCTTCACAAGGAAGCCTGAGGCTGGAGTCAGTGCATCAAGACACCACGCAAAGGCTTGTCCAGGAAATGAGCTACAAGTGTCGTGTTCCTAGTGTCAAGCCACTCCTGAACCAGAGACAACGTCAGAAGCGTCTTACCTGGACTAAGGAGAGAAATAACTGGAGCGTTGCTCAGTGGTCCAAAGTCCTCTTTTCAGATGAAAATAAATGTTGCATTTCATTTGGAAATCAAGATCCCAGAGTCTGGAGGAAGAGTGGAGAGGCACAGAATCCAAGTTGATTTAAGTACAGTGTGAAGTTCCCACAGTCAGTAATCCTTTGGGTTGCCATGTCATCTGCTTGTTTTAGTCCACTGTATTTTATCAAGTCTGGAGTCAATGCAGCTGTCTACCAGGAGAATTTAGAGAACTTCATGCTTCATCTGCTGACAAGCTTTATGGAGATGCTGATTTCCTTTTCCAGCAGGACTTGGCACATGCCCATGGTGCCAAAACTACTTGTAACTGGTTTGCTGAACATTACTGTGCTTGATTGGCCAGCCAACTTGCCTGACCTGAACCTCATAGAGAATATATGGGCTAATGTCAAGAGGAAAATGAGAGACAACAATACAGATGAGCTGAAGGCTGCTATTAAAGCAACTAGGGATTCCATAACACCTCAGCAGTGCCACAGGCTGATTGCCTTCATGCCACGCTGCATTGTTGCAGTAATTTGTGCAAAAGGAGCACTGACCAAGTATTGAGTGAATTATTAACATATGATTCAGAAGCTCCACATTTCTGTATTACAAATTCTTTATCCACATGTCAATTTTGAATCTTAAATGGTAGAGAAAAATGGGGCAAAAAAAATACATTGTACATGCAGTAATAATGCCTTTTACAAGTTGTGTGAAACTGTTAATGTGATATTTTTCTTGTCATAGTATCCAGCCCCAACACACAAGGTTGACACAAAGTAGACACACAAAGGGTTATAATCAGTCCATTAAAGGGCCCGGAGTAAGTTCAGATAAGTTACTTTGATCAAGTTAAGGGCACATCCACACTAGGTGGATGTAGTGAGTTGGGTTTCGTTTGGGAGGCAAAAAGTTCAGTTTCCATGATCTTAAAGCACTCCAGCATAGAAAGTCTGATCTACGTTTAACACAGTCAGAAGAATGCTTATCCTAGATCAATCATCCAAGTATTGGATACTTTTTAAACATAGGCCCAGTGTTTAGACATACTATACTGAGTCATGTAATCAATATTAGGATCTTAGCACCATAATCATGACCGATCATGACGAGGAAGAGTGACCTTTTGGATTTCTAGTCTTAAGTCCGCAATACACGTATAGTATATACCTGATAAGAAGAGTAGTACTGGTAGGCTCCTTAACCCTGTGTGCATTTTATTATATTACATAAAGGTTAAAGGAATGTTCTGTGACAAAGGCCAGTAGATTGCACTAAGTAAACAGGATGGACAGGTCAGCATTTACTTTATCTGACATTCATAAATACCATAGGTAACTCAGTTCATAGAGCAAAGCAAGGACTATGTGTTTCCTTCCCATGGGGGCCATGATGAAGATGGATTTGCTCAATACTGCCAATCTCGATTAGAGCTAAATGACTTGCAAATGTACTGCCTGTTTTCATGGCAATACACGGGTAACTGTACGTAATGAATTTTGCCACATTACGTAGACAGACTTACAATATTACCATTCAAATGTAAACGTTTGTACATATTGAATGGACCAATCGGTTACAATTTGTAGTACTTGGGGAATGTTTAGTTCAGGCATAACAGGCTAGGTTATTGAGGTTAAGGTTAGGGTAAGGTGAGGTTAAGGTTAGGGTAAGGTGAGGTTAAGGTTAGTGTTAAGGTAAACATAACTTTAAAAAAATGTGTGAACATACAAGGCTTTACATTTCCACAAATCTAACAATAGTTAATTTAAAGGAACATAATCCAGGGAACATTCTACATACTTACAATAATCATAGCTTTTACACAAACAAAATAAGATTGTAGTTCTGTAATTGGCACTAATTTCTAATAAGAAGAGCACGGATGAGCAATAGCTGTTTTTCCATTATATGTAGGTACTATATGTCCCTTTTTTCCATTATATGTACAGTATATACTGTATGTCCTTGTTTCTCCATTAGATGTATGTACTATGTCCCTGTTTCTCCATTAGATGTATGTACTATGTCCCTGTTTCTCCATTAGCTGTACGTACTATGTCCCTGTTTCTCCATTACATGTATGTACTATATGTCCCTGTTTCTCCATTACATGTACATACTGTACTGTATGTCCCTGTTTCTCCATTACATGTGTGTACTATACTGTATGTCCCTATTTCTCCATTACATGTACGTACTATACTGTATATCCCTGTTTCTCAATTACATGTATGTACTATACTGTATGTCCCTTTTAATACATAAACCTGTTGCTCGGGTTTGTAATCCACAGAGGAATATTTCATGAGGAAATTTGTTATCAGAGAATTCCAAGACGATTACTTCACTGTTCTGTCAGCTGTGTTTAATATGTGGTGTACTAGTGAGTTGTTCAACTGGCTGGGACCAGGTTTTGTTGTGATACATAGTATGAGTGAATGATGGCCTAAATAACACACAGAGAAACTCTATGCTTTTCAATCACTTATGTTCTCTAAACACTATAAACATATCAAGACTGTATGTATAACGCAGAACACAGTATACAAATGACACACTATCAAGCCATTAGAAGCACACAATGACTGATCCTCTGTCTTTTGGTTTGTTTATTATAGGAGTGAATACAGACAGGGAGAGACACAACACATTATAACACATCCTTTAGAGGCACAGCCATAATCAGTTCCCTTTTTATCTACTGAAATTAATCATGTAATCCTTGTGGAATTCTTCGCCCATTTTAAAATCAATCTCAACCTGTTCATTACTTAGGAATGTAAAGAGGAATATCATACCTTAATCCAGACTGTCATGTAGCAGCCTGGGCTCGTTTTCAAGGTAGTCTCTGCTGACGAAGGACCTTATTCCTCATAGACACCAATCACTTGAGGAGTTGAGAAGCACTTGTTTGTGTTAATGGCTGCATTACTACTCCAAGTCTGTCAATTACTGCATGTAACACATTTGTGCTGGAAATGGGATAATACACATTTGGACTTGATGAAACCTAACACAACAGCCAATGTGTGAAGCCTTGGCGGTGCTGCTAGCTGACTATGGACAATGCAAAAAGATTTCCAGGTCTCGTCACGCTCTAAAGACTCTCTCAAGCTGATCGATGTTGAACATCACCTGACACGTAACTCCATCATGACATTTTGGAGAATGACCTAGTGCAGATGCCTAGAAGGAAGGCTTACTACCTTCAAATGTTACAAATTCCTGGGGTCCACGTGGAGTAGTGGGCTAAGTCGCTGCATTGCAGGACAGTCTACATCATGATAGTCAGTGGTTCAAGTCTGACCATGGGTTCTCCGGCTTTACCCAAACCTCATGCACAAGGCAAAGCCTAAACCAAACTGTAACTAAATCAAATTCTCCTTAATTGCTTAGTTGCTTAGTAAGTACAAATACTGTATGTTCACTTGGTATAAAAGGGCTGCTAGTGGAAGACAATATAGCAGGAGAGAATAATCTCTGCAAAGTTGATGGAATTTCATACATTGAGTGGTGACATACTGTATGACAAATAGGAACCTGTATGATGGGTGAGTATACAATATACCTCTATAGTTGATCATATATGCATTTTCTGCATTAGTGTAGTTAGTACATCTAGCTGCAGAGTTTAGTTAACAGTTTAGAAGTAATTTGAAGTCCATATTCGTATTAATCTCTATGGGACAGATATGAAAATTACTTTAAAACTGAGAACTCTTTATGGTACTTTACTTGAGTAGTTTTTTAAATGAGTAATTTGACTTATACTTAAAGACTTATTTAAGTTCCCTGTCCAGGCTTAGGCATAATAAGCTGCTGTTGTAAGTTCATTAAGGCCTTTTTAGTGTAATTTGTTTGGATTTGTAGAAATTTAGTGTCATGTCTTTATAGACCCCACTTTCTGCAAACGCCTTCCCCAAACTATTGCCACAAAGTTGGAAGCACCCAATTGTCTAAAATACCTTTGTATCCTGTAGTATTAAGATGGAAACCCTGAAACACAGCCCAGACCATTAACCCTGCTCGTTAGTAGGGGATTCCACTAGAAGTTGACAGATTAGTTATGGACGATTGAGTTATTCCTTGTATGAGTCGGGCAAACGCAACCAATATTAAATATGAAATACACTAGCTAGTAGTGGTGCAACGGATCGTCATTGATCCGTGATCCGTTCGGATCAATATCTTCGGTTCGGGACACACGTGATCCGCGGATTGATTGCTGAAATAAAAAAGTTTTGCGCATGTTCAGTCCGCTCACAGCATGGTCATGGCGAGCGGAGAAACGGAGGAGCTTGGACGTCCCGCGTCATTTAAATCCCCTGTATGGGA
>JACXGM010035036.1:0-11797 GCA_016801145.1 Umbra pygmaea | reverse complement strand
ACCTTTAAAAGCAATTTTCCATGCCAATTCTATAATATTTACTACTTCTACTGTTGTACATTTTCCAGACCACTGCTCAGTACATAGTGTTTTATTATTATTATTATTATTATTATTATTATTACTATTGTCATTACTATTTTAAAATTCTTATATTGTTGTAATTCTTGTTTTTAAGCCCACTGCATAGAATCGCCGATCCATGTCAAAAAGAATTTCTCTGCATAGGATGATGTATGTTATTCCATGCATATGATAAATAAACAACTTTGATTTGACTTTGATCCGAGCTAGCCCGGTACGCCATGCTACACAGCAGGAAGTTTGTAGATGGATACACTCTCAATACCTTGATGGACACGGACTGGCCCGGCACAGCCCTGTAGTCAGAGACCGCCTAAAGAAAACCCCATATCTGGAAGCCCAATTGCTTTTGGTACATAAAATATACATTTTGTATGATAAATGGCAGTTGTGTGGTTTCAAACATACATTTTTAGACATCTATGCCAAAGTGAAAAAAAAAACAGATCACATGCTTTTTTCTAGCCCAGTGCTGGTTCAAGATGTAAAAAATGCAGTCTTCTAAATTTATACTTCAGTAGTTTCTAAACAGTTGAATGTGCCCCCTTAGCAGACTGAATGCCGGAGGTAGGGTGCGAGTTGCTAAAAAAATGCACTATTTGCACCATAGAAATTGAAAAATTAGAAATGCCATTCCAATTCAAATCAATGTAGCAGAATGGTCAGAGCGGCAGCCTTTTGTTGTGTACCATTCCAGTGCAAAGCTCTAACGACCTACTTCCGCATTAAGTCGCAGACTCCTTAGATAGTTTTGCAGCAGCAACAGAGTAGTCAGCTCTGCTAAGATATCTCCGTGCCTGACAGTAGGTGGCGGTGTATGCACCTTTCAGACAGAGCCATATATATAGAGAGTTGGCCAACTCAAATCATGGACGCCATATTGGATACCATCGTCAGATGACACTACAGTGTAACCCTATGGGGCGTATATGCTATCTTGTAATAATAATTCACTTATTTTCACTATAAACAGGCATATACATGTCATAATCAACGTTTGTCATAATGTAAAAGGCCCTTCCCAGTGAAATATCCCAGTGTATATATTTTTTAGAGCCTCTAAAAAATGCCCATTGTAGTGAGTGACCACGTTGCCTAATAAGACTCTGAGCAGTGTTTACCTTTCTTTTTCTCTTCAGTCTTCCGAATACTGACCATAGTATATACAGTCAACGATCCTGACGTAACCTTTCGTAGTTAATCCATCGCCCAGGACAGGTTAATCTTACTCAATAGCAAAAATTGTAATAGTGCTGCTTGTAATGTGCTGCATTGCTAGGCTATTATTATTATTTTTATCAACAGACATCGATAAACCCTTCCCATATCGTAGCCTAAAAAAACAAGCATAGACAGATTTGAGATAAAGTTAAAGCCAATACTGTACTACATCACCAGGCACACAAGCAATAGTCAAGGTGAAGCAGAAAAAAAAATTCATTTCTAAAGCAGTGTTAGAACTTTTTAGACAGCATGGTACACATTAACAATGGTATTACTATATTTGTCCTATGTAAATGTTGTTATGAAAGAGAGAAATTGACATTTACCTCACACAATAATGAGTGGTCATTTGCTTTCCAGTTTGCACATTTCACATTCAGCTCCCACACTTTTCGTGTTTTTGGTTCACGGGGGAACTTGTGAAATGTTTTGCCGCTTCCCGGTCTTTCATTGCAGCCAAACCTGCAACAGTTGGGCATAATTCATTCAATGATTTTGAACACCTTGTACTTCTGGGCACTCCAGGCATGTTGCAGTTCTGGAATATGACATCACTGGAGGATAATGTGTTCCTGGTAGCTTCATGTTTGAGTCTTCAAGTCTTTGGCAGTTAATTCACGTCCTTTTTTCTCAACACGTTTCTTGCAACCCTGTTGACTATTTTCCACAAAACGTTTGATGGTTTTGTGATCACGCTCCATTATCTTAGCAATTTCAAGAGTGCTACATCCCTTTGAAATACATTTTTTGTAAATCTTTGACTTCTCTGAGTCAGTTAAATCTCCATTTTGGCCCATTTATCCTGAGGGACAGAATGTCTAATAATTATGCACACTTTGATATAGGGTGTTGATCTCCTTAGCCCACAACCTCCCTCATTACACAAATACAGATCAACTGATATGCTTAAAGGTATAATATGTCATTTTTGGCCGCTAGGGATCTCTCAATCAAAACAATAACACGTTATGCCAGCAACTTTTTTTTAAAACAATAGCGTTCGTTTTAATTAGAGGTTGACCGATTATGATTTTTCAAGGCCGATACGATTAACGATTATTGGAAGACCAAAAAAGCCGATACCGATTAATGGACCGATTATTATGATTTTTTTGGGGGGAATATTGACAACAATACTTTTAATATAACTTCTTAATATAATAAACAAAATAGTTTCAGATCTCAAATATATATATCAAATTATTTAAATTTGTTCAAACAAAATGCCAAACAAATGGCAAATTACAGTAGGCATAGTACGATTTGTATTTCATACAACTTCGCCTATTAAATCTGTTTTGTAAAACAAACCCTTGGGTTAAACTTTTAGTCTGTGCATTTTTATAGTTGTCCTTTTATTAACCAATCGTATTTGGTGGTGCACAACGGGAGTACAGATATCCAATGTAATTTTTAGAAGCACTTGATGAATGTATCTGGTTTCAAAATCAATACACAAATATGACAACAAATATAAATATAACAAAATCAGTAACTGAGAAATATGGAATTTCGTCTTTGATTACAGAATTATTCTTTTGCGCGAGGACTCGGAAAAGCCTCCCGCTTTATACCACCGTCTGACTCAACATCAGAATAGGCTTCTTTGAAAACCACGTTTGAGAACACTAGCGACGTATATTCCCTGGTAACATGAATGTCATTTAATTAAATGCGGAAGTAAAAAAACGATAACCTGTTTTCTGTGTATCATTTTGAATAGGCATAGTATTTTGAAAAGTTATATGTGCGCAATGACTGCATATTGTTGAATGGACAAATTAATTAAACCAGCACTCGTTTGGTGCCAGTACTCAATTTTGAACTACTGGTGGCGGATCTAATGATTCATTATAAATCCCCCTTATTCATTGTTTGCAACGCAATATAGCTAATGCAGCATTTTTTTTAAACAGGTCATTTTTCCCTGAAAGCCTTGAGGAAAACAACAGATAAAAGTTTTGGTTGATAAAAAAATGGGTACAGTTCTGTCGGAACGAAAGCAGTGAACCTCTACCCACTATTCTAGACTAATATTAACCATGTGAAGCTAACAAGTGATTATATGCGACTGATTTTAATTGATCTCCTTTCATGCTAGCTACAAACTTACCATGGCTTCTCTTCAATCACTATTTCCTCCAGACTTGATGGTGCAGCTTGCGACAGTTGGAATGTAGCTCACGACAGATGGGCTGGGTGCACGCAGTTTCCACGTGATTTGCTATCTAGTTGTACCACTAGAGGAAGTGGTTTCTCTCCCAAAAAAGTATTGTCCATAATCAGAGAGCAAAAATGGCGATGGATAATTATTTTGAAAACTCATAATCGTCCATAATTAATCGGCCAGTCCAATTAATTAGCCGACCTCTAGTTTTAATTCATTGCAATAATCATTGTATATTCATTATGAAGCTAGTGAATTGTAACCAAATGCAATTGTAAAAATATAATTTAACATGTTTTTAATAACTTTTTATTAAAAACTGAAACAAATGTGTTGTACACACAATTTGATTGAATATATGTCAATGTCTTGTGAAAACACAATTACATTTGAAAAACATTCACTAGAGTCTGTTTTATCCAACAATAGACTAATTTTAGCAACACATGAATATGGACACACTACCACCTATCTATGCAATTAATTAACAATGATTTTTGTAATGATTTTCAAGCACTATTATTTTGAAAAGGGAAAACCAGAGTTTGCGTTGCTGGCAAAATATACTGTAGTGTTGCCAGGCGAACGGTTCTTGCCTATAGCTAGTGCCGGCGCTGTGTATTGTTAAATATATTATAGCTTTATTCACGTTATGTTTAGTTACAGTTATTCACTTTATATAATGCCATTTGGTGGTTACCCGGAAATTAGAGCAAGTAGAGGAGTCAAAGGTTATATGATGCCATTGATGGGTGACAAAACAAAATGTCCCGTCTCTTCGAATTACATTACAAATTTCTCTGGGTGTGAAAGTTGGTGCAAACATTTGGGATAATGTAAGTACAGAACTAAAAAATATATATAACATAGGAATAGTGATTTTTTTATGCAGAAAAGTTACATTGTACAATTAAATCCAATAAGGATTCCAGTTAATACAGCTTGGATTTGGAACATATTCATAATAATAATGGTGATATGGTCAAAATACTGACTTGCCTAATAATTGTGCACACAGTGGACATGTTTTAAACCATTCAACTGACTTTTATTATACAAAATGTATATTATATGTACGAAAAGCCGTAGGGCTTCATGATTTTAGGATTTTCTTTGTGAAATAACTTTTTTTTTCAAGCAAATTATCTTTATTTCACAAAGTTGTCTCAAATGCATTCATCCGCAAAGACCCTTTGTCTCCAGTTGACACAGCACTCATGCTAGCTCTACCCCATTCTCCCTGAGTGAAAGAGTTGACTGATGAGGGAGACTGTCAAATAAGTATTTCAAATGATTTAGGAACATAAACAAATCATAGCATTTTGAGGTTACTGTGAGGGTTAGACATATGGATCAGGGTTATGATTTAGGGCTAGGTCATGTTTAGGCACAAATTATAGGTTATTAAGGTTAGGTTATGATTAGGTTTAATGTTAGGGAATTTGTATTTTCTATTTTTTCAGATTCCTACAAGAATAGAAATACACAACAGTGATTGTGTAATGTGTGTGTGTGTGTGTGTGTGTGTGTGTGTTCATCACCAATGTAGAAAAAATCTTGCCTTAAATGTAACCTCCATTTGGCCTATTGTTTGAGCGTCATTCATTTCATAATCAATATCTGATAGATTTTATTACTGTGGCACCGTTGATTAATCGGCAAGTGGGAAAGCTAATTAAAATGCTTTTAGCACATGTAGCCCAGGCCACCACTTCCACCCTAACCATTAGAAGAATGAAGCTCTCCCACTCCAGTACTAATGGTAGACCCCTGTGCACATCCATTAGTGTAAATAGACCAATAAAAGGATTTGATTGGAGCTGGATGAGAATTGAACACTGTATGTTTGGAGCTTGAATGGAAAGTCTTTATGAAGTTGATTTTCTGTCACGTGAAGTTCTATATTGTTATGTTTGATGTCTTTCTTACCACCGGTTAAACAATGTCTTGAAAATAACACACACGTTTTAAATCTGTACTCTCCAATTAGATGGGTAGATATAGGGGGTCTCTGGGAGGATGGAAGCCCACTCAGTAGGCCTGTCTCTGGGAATAAATCCCACTCTCAACCCTGGTCCCTCTGGAGCTAGTTCTGACCTGAGCCTGTCCCTAAAAAGTAATAGATTTTGAGTATCTTAGGAAGCTGGAATATTTAGGTTCCTTTCCATGTGTTGGTTAAAAAGAGAAGATAATGGCTTTAGATAGGCCTTTCTCCCTTCAGCTTATTTCCTTATACAAATATGATTTCAGAAAATGACTACAGTGATGATATTAAAATTCAACTTCATTCATACCCTAAGGTGAAATTCAAAAGCTAACCCATTCCATATCCAATACTTCAGAGTGTAAAGGAAACCACGGTCGGTCAATATAAGAACTATAACAATAGAAAAGTACAATGAATATTTTAGATGATTCCAGTGTTTTGCTGCTCAGCAATAGCCGAGTAGCCCTCCCTCTGGCCAGAGTGACTAATCCGTCCTACATTAGCACTAGCTGAAGCAGAAACGTTAGTATCACGTGAACCGCCTGGGAGATATTGTATGGCGCTAGGATACTCTCCTTCTCTTGGGGCTGTTAGTTTAATAGTAGACAAGTGATTTACTTTGCCAATTTTTATTTATTTATTCAAAAGAAAATATATTCAACGCTAAATTTAGCATTTTTAGTCTAGTAGAAATAAAAAGAATTGACAACCAACTCTCAGCGCCAGCTGCTGTAGACTACTCCCTATGTTGCTTTTGGTAAAAAAGAAGAGTTAGAAAGTGTTGTTTTCAAATTCTAATAGTGTGTGAACAAACAGTCTGTGAATGGAATAAGCTGCAGGATGTTTTTCAGAACACATTTACATATGAGAGTGCTTTTTTTAGAAGCCAAGAATAAAAAAACGGACAGCCTGTGTATACTGTAAACTCTGTGTCTAAAAGGACACTATTTTAAAGTGCACAAATCTTCGCTGGAGCTCTGTATGATCCATTTGGGGAACTACATCAGTTTTCTTACCTCCTCTCTTCCTCTCTGCGTTGCTTTGCGCTGGGGATGAGATGGTAACATCTGCTTAATACCAGACAGAAATGTAACGTTTTAATTACTAGTTCAGACAATGGATATTCAGGGCTCTGGGCCTGCCTTTTCGAGAACATTCAAAGAAGCATTGTGTATAGTCTGTCAGGAGGGGACTGTGTGTGTGTGTGTGTGTGTGTGTGTGTGTGTGTGTGTGTGTGTGTGTGTGTGTGTGTGTCTGCTTGAGGCCTGAAGCGGTGAGTGGACTTGGCAGTTACTTTCTTTGCTCACAGGGAGCTCATTTACATAATAGGTCATGTTGTTGTTTACCCAACGAGCATTGGCAGCCGTGTATCCAGGGACGTAAAGGGCTGTCCAGTGATGTATGGACTGGACTCCTAGTCTAGCTGACGGTGTCTCACTTGCTTAGTCACTCAGTCACTCCATCGTTTTCCATGATCACCTTCCATTTCTGCTGCTGTTTGTGAGTTCTCGTGTCACTGCAAAGTCCAGTTCTTGAGCAACATAATGTGTTGTTGACAGGGCATATGAAGTTTCCGGTTGAGGGTATAGGATCGTTCCGTGCATCATGTCTCTTACAATGCATCTTTCATATCTCACTGTTGCCCTCCCTGAGCTTTCCCTCTCCTTGCTAAGAGGAGTTGGTGCCAGATGGTCATGATTCCCGCTCCACCATATTTTACGTTTAGGATGATGGTTTGATCTTGGTGTGCTGTGACTTTTTTCCTCCACAGGTCCTTTCAAACAACTTTTCTTTGGTTACATCTGTCAACACAATATTTTGCTGGTAGCGCTGTGGAAAATCCAAGTGCTCTTTTGTGAACGTCACATGTCACAATTACTTTTCGGAGAGCAGTGGTTTTGTTAATGGCGTTTTCCTATTAACTCAGTTCTTGTTTAGTGTTTTATGTATCATAGACCGGTCAACACAGATGTTAGCATATTCCGTAGATATTTTTAAGTTTTTAGCTGACCGTCTAGGATTCTTCTTAACCTCATTGATTATTCTACACTGTCACAGTCGCAAGTGTAGTGGCGTTGTGGATGTTGGTAGATGAGAGAAAACGGAGACCAGAATGCGGGAGAAGCGTTCTGGATGTTTAATGAACAGGATGGATAGGAAATAATTGAGCTGGTACTGCTTAATACAAAGTTAATTGGAACTGCACAACTTCTATATAATGCAAGTGCTCTAACGCGGCACTAACGCAAAAGTAAAATACAGAGTACGCCTGGTTCAACAATGACGTCTACAGATTTTACGACACATAACAAGGTGAAGGCTCAATCAAATATGTAGACTAACTAAATAAACAACTCAGGTTCAACTATAGTTTTCTCTTCTCCTCTCCTCCATGACAGGAGCTCACAGTAGCGCACGCCGAACCTCCGGAACGCTGGGATTAAATAGGCATCTTGATCACTCATTACGCACAAGTGTGGGCATTTACCTAGTGCACCATTCATGCAAAATGAGTAACCAAGTGCCTACCACTCTCCCAGCGCTCAGAGGTCGGCGCATTAAACAAAACACATACACAAACATAGCAAACATTAAATACACAACAAACAGTCCACCATCAGGTTTACTGCCACGATAGCCCTGTCCAGTCCTGGCCATCGTGACATGCACAGTGCTCTTGCAGTCATCTTTGCAGGAAGGCCACTCCTAGGAGAGTAGAATCACAGTTTTCTTAATTGTAGAACATTTTTCTAAATGTGAACTACGTTTTTTCATTTAGCTTTTCTTTAAAATATTTTCCTTGTATTATTTAAATTATGCCCTTATTTTATACATTACTATATTTTCTCCATATTTAAATAACCAAATATCTCAAAAATTGGATGGTTACATTTTTAGTAAATGGGCAGCCCATAATTATAGGCCAGAGTTTTGGCAGGCCATAACTATGATCCGCTGTTTTTGAATTATGAATCTTCAAAATACTTTTTGAGTACAGTTTCTTGTCATTAGATAATTGGGAAAAATGTGGCATTATAGATTTTTTAACTACTCATTACAGGCAAATTAACTTGAGATTTTATACATGGGTGGGTCCATAACTTGATTCCCAACTGAGGTACAGAGGGCCAGCATGTGCCGTGCCACATTAAGGGCCTCTAAAATTGTATTTTCCACACCCATTATAACATCCTGACCCCAAGCCCATTATAAAACGAAAGCATTTCAACTTTTTGTTGCTCTCAGAAAGCAGATTTTCTTGCAGGTAAAGTGAAACGAATGTCTCTGCTCCTAAACAAGTGCCGTCTTAGCAATCCTAAAACAAGCAATTTGTTCAAATTCAGTAGAAAGTACAAAGTAGAAATGTATGAAATCAAGTAACTGGATTTATCCAATATTTTGGTACAGCAACGTGGATAGAATGTTTGCGCACGCGTGTGAGTAGGAGTGGAAAGAAAAGTGTCGGTGGATTGTGTGTAATTGCATTCACAGTGAATTGGTGTAGATGTACTGGAGTGTGAATGTGTGTGTCTGTCTGAGTGCAGAAAACTCTAAGGTGTAGAACATCAGGGTGAGGAGACATTCTGATGCTTAAGGAATGAATATGGCTGACAAACCTGAATGAATAGGCCTAAATTACACAACATGTTTTAGTTTCCCCATGGGGACTTTTTGAAGAGGTTGTATTCTGCATACTAATGAGTATGTTGCCTTAACCACGTGGTTTCCTCATGCATAGCTCATGTTTAATTAACTCTGACGACATCCTTTGTTGATCTCCTAAGATGAAAATGGAGGTGATTTCCTGCAATAACATTGTGTGTGGGAATGGCCCTTCTGATGTTTTCTCTGGTGAGAGATTAGAAAATGTATGTTGCTAGTGGTAAACACAATTTCTTACCCACAGTTTAGCCAAGATTGAAGAAGCATCTTTACAATAGGAGATAGAAAGCGAACACAGCTACATGGGTGACCCTAAAACATCTCCTCTGCTCCATTGACATCATTACAAAAGTGTTTGCATTCTCAGCACACACACCATAGGTTAATTCAAGTCATTATGAGGAACCTCTAATGGAATGCCATGGACTTGGATGGGCTGGGTGTTCCGTACAGCTGAATGAATAAAGTTTGGGACCCCTGGGGACAAATACATATTTATTTTTTTATCTAAATTATGCCAAAGACAACCTTGACAACCAGAATTGTTTTGTATGTGCTTTGAAATGACAAAATATAAGATACATTTGGTGAAAAAAGGGCAGAAGAATTTCAAGAAAAGCCTTGCCAACTGTAAGTTGTCAGTATTAATAGACTTAAAGCTTCATAAATATAACTTTAAACAAGACTGGAAAAAATTCTGTTACGTTCTATAAGTTCTGATAAATAACAACAAAAGCATAATATAAACGATTTACAGTATATGAGGTAGTGTAATGAATCAGTCAGTCCTCAATAGCCAAGGTTCAGCAGAGGCAGTTTAAAAAATATTGCAGATATCGATAGTTTGGAAAATGCCTAATATCGGCAGATAATATCGGCCCGCCAATATATCAGTCGTTCTCTAGTGGAGATAGGGTCTGATAAATGTAGTGCTGCTGGACTTCAGGGTGATGCCTCTTTGATATTATATAATGCCAGACTGAGGCCCCTGTGATACTCTGCAATGGCAGTCTGAGGTCCTTTTGATACTCAATAGTTCCAGTCTGAGGCCCCATTGATACACTAAAATGCCATTCTGAGGTCCCTACAATACTCTGGGGCCCCTGTCATACTCTATAAAGCCATACTGAGGGCCCTGTGATACTCTGCAATGGCAGTCTGAGGTCCCTTTGATACTCTATAGTTCCAGTCTGAGGCCCTTGTGATACACTGAAATGCCATTCTGAGGTCCCTACGATACTCTGAGGCCCCTGTCATACTCTATAAAGCTTGATACTCTTTAATGCCACTCTGAGGTCCTTGTGGTACTCTATTTTGTAGGGCTGTAACGATACACCAAACTCACGATTCGGTTCGTATCATGATATTTGACCCACGGTTCGATACAAAGCCTCAATTCTTTTTTTTTAGGGGGGGGGGTTACAGAAAAAAATGATATTTTTAGTAAATAACATTTCCAAAACCTGTATAAACTTACCAAAGTACAATAGTAACTATGCTAATTATTAACAATATACCTAAGTAAAATAGATGAACAGCCAAAGCTGTTGAAAATACTGTTGAAAGACAAACGGAACTAAACTCCATTGTGGAGATGATTCGGGCATGTCGAAAATCCTTCTTCAATCAAGTTTTCTTACATTTACAAAGTAAATTAAATGGCTTCTGTTTCACACTCGCGACCAGCAGTTCAAAAAGAATTGTTCAAATGTAATATATGGCTCCACACTGTATGCGCTGCGCGAATGAAACAGAATGAGAACGTGGAGATTAACTGCTCAATGAGTAGGTCGTTATTTTTGTTGCTTTGATGTACTGAGAGATGCGCGATATAATACTGATCGCAAGAAATATGTTTCAGTAAACAAAGCTGCAAGGACACAAATAAAATATCATAAACAATACTCACAAACAGACAAAGCTTATTAGGATAGCTTACTAACCAATAAATTAGCTGCGTTGCTATGAGGTAAACGCATGGAGCTGCCACAATCACCTGATATTACTATAATCTGCCAGCAGTTGCTATCTAAATGTTTCTCAGAGAAAGCGTTTATGGCTGAACAAATATATATTGAACAAATATAGCATGAATGTCGAATTTCTTTGAGACATTTTAGACCTTAAATTCCGGAAAACTAAAATAAGATTATTTAAGTCTTTAATGATCTGCGGACACGTTATTCAACTAGCTCAACTTTTGCAGGTAGGCGTCACATGATTGGAAAGGTAGTCAGATGACACATAATTGGAGGATGCTTATTAAATAATTTATCCTTAACTAGTTTTGTGGAGTAGGTCTACGTTTTTTATAATGTTCACTTCAAATAATACTAATAATAATTTAAAGATGTGGTTGCATTAGATCTGGACAGGAAGGATAACTCTGAGAGTTGGAAGGGGTGTGTCGCGATTCTGCCTTCTCAGACCGCGACACAGGTTCGTAGGTCTTACGGTACGGATCCACTTTTCTGACACGACTGTCTGTCGCGTCGCATCTCGCTCTATTCCTATGGGTGACGTCACGCGACTTCAACGTGCCCGCATAGCATCCCGGGAAGGCAGCACTGCATTTGAGAAAATGTTGCGCGACAGAAAAGATGAAAATTCCCAGCTTTATGCAAATTAATCCGTTGAACGCGAAGCGACTATCCAATAGAAGTAGAGCACAG
>JACXGM010035035.1:0-11797 GCA_016801145.1 Umbra pygmaea | reverse complement strand
AAGAGTTAAAGTGGGTTTCTATCATTGGAACAAGTCTTGTTTGACGGTAAACACTAGAAAACAAATTGTTGAATGTACATTTTCTACCTACAGTATCTCATGAAAGTGAGTACACCCCTCACATTTTTGTAAATATTTGATAATAGCTTTTCATGTGACAACACTGAAGAAATGACACTTTGCTACAATGTAAAGTAGTTAGTGTACAGCTTGTGTAACAGTATAAATTTGCTGTCCACTCAAAATAACTCAACACACAGCCATTAGGGTCTAAACCCCTGGCAACAAAAGTGAGTACACCCCTAAGTAAACATTTTCAAATTGGGCCCAATTAGCAATTTTCCCTCCCCGGTGTCATGTGACTCATAAGTGTTACAAGGTCTCAGGTGTGAATGGGAGCAGGTGTGATAAATTTGGTGTTATCACTCTCACACTCCCTCATACTGGTCACTGGAAGTTCAACATGGTACCTTATGACAAAGAACTCTCTGAGGATCAGAAAAAAACAATTGTTGCTCTTCATAAAGATGGCCTAGAATATAAGAAGATTGCCAAGACCCTGAAACTGAGTTGCAGCATGGTGGCCAAGACCATACAGCGTTTTGACAGGACAGGTTCCACTCAGAACAGGCCTCGCCATGGTCGACCATAGAAGTTGAGTGCACGTGCTCAGCGTCATATCCAGAGGTTGTCTTTGGGAAATAGATGTATGAGTGCTTCCAGCATTGCTGCAGAGGTTGCAGGGGTGGGGGGTCAGCCTCAGACCATAGTGCTCAGACCATATGCCACATACTGCATTAAATTGGTCTGCATAGCTGTCATCCCAAAAGGAAGCCTATTCTAAAGATGATGCACAAGAAAGCCCGCAAACAGTTTGCTGAAGACAAGCTGACTAAGGACATTGATTATTTGACCTGTGGTGTGGTGAGACCAAGATAAACTTATTTGTTTCAGATGGTGTCAAGTATGTGTGGCGGCAACAAGGTGAGGAGTACAAAGACAAGTGTGTCTTGCCTACAGTCAAGCATGGTGGTGGGAGTGTCATGGTCTGGGCCTGCATGAGTGCTGCCGGCACTGGGGAGCTACAGTTCATTGAGGGAACCATGAATGCCATGATGTACTGTGACATACTGTAGCAGGAGTGGAAGAGGAGTTCAGTGGCAACCTGTGAAGCTCTGGTGAACTCCTTGCCCAAGAGGGTTAAGGGAGTGCTGGAGTATAATAACTACTCTTAAAACATACTATTTGTATTTTTTGATATTTTCAAAAAGGTTACATAGTGCAGGTTTAATACAGTTTACTTTGAAAGATAAAAACATGGGTAGGGAGTTGGGACTCTGGGAAATGACCCGGAGAAAAGAGGTGAGGTTCTGAAATACATGGTGATTCATCAATGTTATGTCAGAGTGGACGCCGATCGATCTGTGAGCAGTTCAGAGAAAATCACTGGCGCTTTTTTAAAGGACTCCCCTGGTGATCCATTGAATTAACATTAATGGCATCTGTCTTTTGTGTTGTTTGGATTGCTTGTTTGATATACCATGCATTTTTGTTGTTTGTATTGTTGGACATAGTCTGTATTGTGTTGTTACTCTTCATTTATAAAGCCAGATTTTTTGTTGTTTGTTTTATTGGATATGGTTTGTATTTGTGTTATTGGATGTAGTCTATATTTGTGTTTCTTTTAGGATATAGTCTGGATTTGTGGTGTTTATTTTGTTGGATATACAGTGGGGCAAAAAAGTATTTAGTCAGCCACGAATTGTGCAAGTTCTCTCACCTAAAAAGATATAAGAGGGCTGTAATTTTCATCATAGGAACACTTCAACTATGAGAGACAAAATTAGAAAAAGAAATCCAGAAAATCACATTGTAGGATTTTTTATGAATTTATTGGTAAATTATGGTGGAAAATAAGAATTTGGTCACCTACAAACAAGCAAGATCTTTGGCTCTCACAGACTTGTAACATCTTCGTCCTGTATTAATGGGACCTGTTTGAACTTGTTATCAGTATAAAAGACAGCTGTCCACAACCTCAAACAGTCACAATCCAAACTCCACTATGGCAAAGACCAAAGAGCTGTCAAAGGACACCAGAAACAAAATTGTAGACCTGCACCAGTCTGGGAAGACTGAATCTGTAATAGGTAAGCAGCTTGGTGTGAAGAAATCAACTGTGGGAGCAATTATAAGAAAATGGAAGACATACAATACCACTGATAATCTACCTTGATCCGGGGCTCCACGCAAGATCTCACCCCGTGGGGTCAAAATGATCACAAGAACGGTAAGCAAAAATCCCAGAACCACACGGAGGGACCTAGTGAATGATCTGCAGAGAGCTGGGCCCAAAGTAACAAAGGCTACCATCAGTAACACACTACGCCGCCAGGGACTCAAATCCTGCAGTGCCAGACATGTCCAGGCCCGTCTGAGGTTTGCTAGAGAGCATTTGGATGATCCAGAAGAGGATTGGGAGAAGGAGTGGCTTCGTAAGAAGCATTTCAAGGTCCTGGAGTGGCCTAGCCAGTCACCAGATCTCAACCCAATAGAAAATCTTTGGAGAGAGTTGAAAGTTCGTGTTGCCAAGCGACAGCCCCAAAACATCACTGCTCTAGAGGAGATCTGCATGGAGGAATGGGCCAAAATACCAGCAACAGTGTGTGAAAACCTTGAAGACTTACAGAATACGTTTGACCTCTGTCATTGCCAGAGGGTATATAACAAAGTATTGAGATTCACTTTTGTTATTGACCAAATACTGCTTTTCCACCATAATTTACCAATAAAATCATAAAAAATTCTACAATGTGATTTTCTGGATTTTGTTTTCTCATTTTGTCTCTCATAGTTGAAGTGTACCTATGATGAAAATGACAGGCCTCTCTCATCTTTTTAAGTTGGAGAACTTGCACAATTGGTGGCTGACTAAATACTTTTTTGCACCACTGTAGTTGGCTTTTTTGTTGTTTCAGTTGTTAGGTATAGTCTAGTTTTTGTGTGCATGGATATAGTATATTTTTGTATTTATTTGCTTCATCCGTTGGTTGGTTATGTGGCTTTACTCTATCAGTTAGTGTGGGTTTAGAAATGAATATATTGATGCTTACAAGTGTGTTATGTCATCATGTCTCACTGAAGATCTGTCACTAACTGTATGTGTGTGTTTGCATGGATGTTTGTCTGCATTGTTTATTAATGACCCTACTGTGAACCAGTCAGTTATTTCCCTATTAGTTTTTCGGGAGGACAAAGAAAGGTCTGCTGCCATCTGCAAACACACCTCTCCTCTTTATGTCTGAGTCAGACCACGGTTGAAAAGAGATGACGCAGAGCTGTCCACTAACGCCAAAAGGGGGATGTTGTTTGTGTGTAGCGCGGTGGATTACAAGTGAGGTTTGAACCAGATTAGAGGCCTTGCCCATCCCCCAGCTAATGCAACCTGCACATTGTGACATTTGTCCAAGGTAAGACAGTGTGTACGGAAATGCACGTTACAGTGTGTGTTTATGGTTGAAACAAAGGGTGTTGAAAAAACACATCTAAGTGAAACTGAGCTTTTCTGGGGTATTGAAGCACATTGTGAGTTACATTGTGAGTTTTAAAGCTGCAGTATGTAACATTTGATTACATTAGTCCCGTTGGCCCGAATTTCAAGTAGATGTTTTAGAAAAAAATTATATATACATGTTTTTACCGAACAATACAGGGATAATGTTACCAATATTTGAAAATGCACATTATTATTTGTATGCATTTGTTGCTATTGTGAAATGTTGATTTTCCTATTCTAAATTGTCTATATTTTGCGTTATTTCAGTTGATGTTTTCAACCCCTGGAATTGCTAGTTCCTAACATTTACTAATCCTAAAACATAGTTTTTGTATTTTTTGTACTTTTGTAGATAAACACTTAATGAAATGTTGTGCAAGAACTTGTCAGGGATTGGTAGTACTATCTGAGAAGGTTATAACAGGTGGTCTGGCAGTTTGGTCTGCTGCCTCTTGGGCCACGACCCTCTGGGCCATTACAAACACTGAATCGTGGTTTTGAAAAAGTTTAGTGTATTTCAAGCTCTATATTTGTGTTTTGTTTTGCTGAAGGGTCTACTCAAAACATAAGGATTTAAGTCATATTTTGTGCATAATTATATTCCTTCTATATGATTCTATGTTAGTAACATGTTTATCATTGATTCATGCACACCATTTGACAGCTTATTCAACAATGGTTGCATTTGTTGATCACCAGCAGCTTAATGTGGAACTGACAGCTTTTTAACTACATGTGGTTGGATTTGAAGCAAACAGACATAATAAATGTCCAATGTATCAAATATTTATTTTACAGTACGAAGCCAGCATTATGTGAATTTTTTAAAATAGGTTCAATTTATTTCCATGATGCAGGGTAAGACATTGTTGGCAGTATAAACTGATAGGGTTCGAAATGACTTAGGACTCTTGGGGTGGGTCCCTAAAATGTAATCATAAAAAATTGTAAAGACTATCTTGCTACACTATGTACTGTATACAAAATGTGCTAATGCACATTATGACCTTTAACAGGTGGAACCAGACTTCTTATTGGCTAAGCCAATTTAAGCCACCCCCCTTTCCCCTCCAATTGTGTATTCCTATTGTTCCGTTGTACACTGCTCCCCTCGTGCGTCCCTATTGGACCTTTGTACACCCCTCCCCTAAACAGCATCTGACAAAATTTGAGGAGGGGTTCAACCTTCCTATTGGTCCATGTAAGCCACATCTCAAATGTAGTTGTCAAAAGTTTGACAACAGGATTTCAGCGTTCTTATTGGGCCACCTAAGCCACATCCCTAATGCAGCTGTCAAAATATTTTTACGACAGGGTTTCAGCCAATTCCTATTGGTCCATTCAAAACTACAACCCTAAAACAACGTGTCAAGAGTGTGATGAGAGGGTCTCTGTCCAGACATTGGTCCATTTTAAAGTCAGACCCCATTGGCAATGCCCCACTTAACCCCCTACCACATCATCCACATATTTGCTGAGCCAGCAAATAATCCCCTGTCAAGGTTTTCAAAGATTTCTCTTCTGGCTAAATACTAAGTAGGGGCCATCAGGACTATTAGGGTAAGGTAAACAGTGCTCCATCTGTGGTTCTCAGGCCCAACCTCACAGAGCTAAAATTCTGTATAGGTTAACTACCACAGTGTTATCTGTGGCTATGTGGGCCTATATGTGTGTGTGTGTGTGTGTGTGTGTGTGTTTAATACGGCTTCTGGCAGTGTGTTTTGTAATAAAGTTTTAGATATGGATTAGATTTTAAGAAAGGTTTCTACTCACTCCCTCAATACGGTGCTTGGCAGAATTTCAGGTAGCACATAGATTCCAAACCCAAAATATCCAAAATGTGATTTTGCTCCATAGCCAATGTGTTCCTCTCAAAGACAGTATTTTAATGGATCCCCAATCCGTTTTTACGACCCCTAATAAATGCTGTCTGGAAAATCCTCTATATTAAGAGACAGTATTCTTTGTTGAACAAAAAAGGCCAGACCATCAACTTTTCAGCTCTTTCAAAAACAGTAATTCAAAAGGGTAAGTTAAATTGTAGTTGAAATGTTAAAAGATAAAGTGTGTCTCTTTCAAATGTTCATAAAATATTAGATCTAAATGACTGTGTGTTTGTTGTGTGTGTGTGTGTTTGTGTTTTAGCAAATGTGGTTGTGTGTATGTGTATCTCTGTTTTTTTGTATATGTGTGTTTTGTGTTGTTTTTGTTGTGTGTGTGTGTGTTTGTGTTTTTAACATATTTAGCTGTGTTTGTCTGTATTGTTGTGTGTGTATGTGTTTTTTGCATATGTGTCTGTGTGTATGTGTGTGTTTGATGTTTACATCTGGGTACAGCTGTGCTTGTAGCTGATTGTGTGCATCAAAAACTCTAAAAAGCATAAAGTAATTTATGACACAGATGGTATAGCATTAAAGTGTATCTGAACAGCATGTGATACATGTTGTTAGGTTTAAATATGCCATTGTCCAAGCTTAAAACAATTCTGATCATTTTCTCTAACATCGTACAGCAGCATAGAGCCCTGTATTGCCCTGCTGGTTAGCTTCTAAAGCTAAGCAGGGTTGGGCCTGGTTAGTCCCTGGATGGGAGACCAGTGCTGCTGGAGGTGTTGGAGGGCCAGTAGGGGGCACTCTTCCCTCTGGTCTAAAGATCTCTCCCAATGCCCCAGGGCAGTGATGGGGACTTCTGCCCTGCGTAGGGTGCCATCTTTCGGATGGGACGTTAAACGGGTGTCCTGACTCTCTGTGGTCATTAAAAATTCCATGGCACTTATCGTAAGAGTAGGGGTGTTAACCCCGGTGTCATGGCCAAATTCCCAACCAGGTCTCACTTCAATCATGGCCACCTAATAATCCCCCTCCTTCCTAATTGGCATATGTAACTACTCACCTCTCCACCTGATAGCTGATGTGTGGTGAGCGTTCTGGCGCAAAATGGCTGCCGTGCATCACCCAAGTGGGTGCTACACATTGGTGGTGGATGAGGTGGGCTTTCCCCCTCACTGTGTGAAAGCGCTTTGGGTTCCTTGGAAGAAAAGGGCTATATAAGTGGAATGCATTATTATTATTATCGTGCATTAAGCCCATAGATTGGTATCTTTATAAACCAAGAGCTGAATGGTTCTCACTTTGTGTGTCTGTTAGCCCCCAAATAACCCAACAGAACAGATACACACAAGTGTCAATTTGGATCACAAACTATGTTATTACACAATATTTACATCAGAAGCCAGGTAGGGGCAAACATCTTAGCTTGAGGGCCACATTGAGCTTTTGAAACCAAGTGAAGGGCCACATTCTATAGTGATGCGTGAAAAATAGGAAATGTTATTTCATTAAATAAAAATCGCTAATTTTCTTGGTTTTAGAATTCATGCATTGTTTTACTTACAGTGATAAGATAAATATGACATGTGTATAACATATAGTGAAATAAACAACAATAGGTCCTAACCCGAAAACTGAAAAATTGGGCGTGCAAAATTATTCAGCCCCCTTAAGTTAATACTTTGTTAAAGTCCAGACCTGAATCTAATCAAGAATCTGTAGAAAGAACTGAAAACTGCTGTTCACAAATGCTCTTCATCCAACCTCACTGAACTCGAGCTGTTTTCCAAGGAGGAATGGGCAAAAATGTCCCTCGATGTGCAAAACTGATAGAGACATACCCCAAGCGACTTACAGCTGTAATCACAGCAAAAGGTGGCGCTACAAAGTATTAACTTAAGGGGGATGAATAATTTTGAATAAGTTTTTTATTTGTTAAAAAAGTTTGAAATATCCAATAAATTTCGTTCCACTTCATGATTGTGTCCCACTTGTTGTTGCTTCTTCACAAAAAATTACAGTTTTATGTCTTTATGTTTGAAGCCTGAAATGTGGCAAAAGGTCGAAATATTCAAGGGGGCGAATACTTTTGCAAGGCACTGTATATATGTGACATTAGCTAAGTGTATCATGGGTCTAATACAACAAATTTCTTAAAGGTAGGACCATAAGACAAACTAAAATGTATGCAGAAAAATTTCAACAACAGTTTTCAGCCAATTGGAGAGGCTTACAACAGATAACCAACTACAAGGCAAAAAAACCTCCATCAATGACCTATGACTTGCCAATGACCTAAATGAGTTCTACCGCAGATCTGGAAGACAAGGGGACAGTCCAGACAACATCCCTCCTACATTTGTGTCCAGCCATCTACAGCAGCCTACTGGCCCAGTCCTCCAGCCCCCCATCGTTGAGGACACAACACAATCTCCCACCTCAATCACTCCCACCCCTGCCACTACAACAACCCTGTATTGGAGAGCAACGTCCACCGACAATTCAAGAAACAGAACCCCCGTAAGGCAGCTGGGCCGAACTCTGTGTCTCCGTCCACCCTGAAGCACTGTGTAGACCAGCTGTCTGTAGTGTTCACTGACATTTTTTATATTACACTGGAGACATGCTATGTTATGGCAAGCTTCAATGCTTCCTTCCTCCCAGTCCCCAAAATACAAAGTGTCAGGTTTGACAACACACCTTTCACAGAAATAATAACACAGACACAACAAGTGCACAATCAAACTTTGTACAAAGGGGAACAACAGCTATTGGCTAGTGCCTGTCAGCAGTTGTCCCAATGGCTGTTGGCTTTGCACTCTTTTTATTACATAGTACATGGGTGTGGTCACAATGTGTTAAAAACTGATTGGTTGCTGTGTGTTAATCTTCCCAGCAACAGGGTAGGAATGTTGTAAGTGTGTATGTATGTGTATGTGTGGATGACCTTTGGCCCCTCCTCATACACAGATATAAGGTGTCTGTAAGCTGCAAGGAAAGCAAAACAGGAAACATTTGGTCTGACTCCAGGTTTCGGTTACACAATGTTCTCACATGATAACAAACAGTATCACAAAGTTACTAGAAATATTTAGAAATATTTCTATCGCAAAGATCAACGGACTTAATAACTACAGACCATATGCCCTGACCTCTGTTTTTATGAAGTCATTTGAGCGCATTGTGCTGTCACACCTCAAAACCCTCACTTACACGCACCTCAACCCGCTGCAGTTTGCCTACAGAGCCAACAGGTCTGTGGATGTTGCAGTCAACATGGCTCTACACTTCATCCTCCAGCACCTAGACTTCCCTAGACCCTATGCGAGAATCCTGTTTGTAGGCTTCAGCTCCGCATTTAACACCATCATTCCGGCCCAGCTCCAGGACAAGCTCTCCCAAGTTAGAGTGCCTGAACTTACATGTAGTTGGATCACAGACTTCCTGTCCAACAGGAGGCAGCATGTGAGGCTGGGGAAACACGTTTCTGACCCCTGACCATCAGCACCAGTTCCCTTCATCAAGGCTGCGTCCCATCACCCCTACTCTTTTCCCTGTACACCAACAGCTTCACATCCAGTCACAACTCGGTCAAGCTCATAAAGTTTGCAGATGACACCATCCTCATCAGATTAAGTTCTAATGGAGACAAATTTGCCTACAGGTTGGAGATTGACCATCTGGTGTCCTGGTGCAGCAAAGACATTTACAAAAAAGACATGCACCAACAGACCAGAAAACATAATTGTTTGTTAAAACTTGCTTGCCAATAAATCTCTTTCTGATTATGACTCTAATGTGGGGGGTCCCTAATGACTTATGGAGGATCCCGGACTCCCCCAGATCCCCCTCATTTTGAACCCTTAACTGATGCAGTTAGAATGTTGTGGAATGATGTAAATTCATGCCATCCCCATCATCCATCTTTGTCCGCTTATCCGGGGTCGGGTCGCGGGGGCAGCAGCTCCAGCAGGGGTCCACAAACTTCCTTTTCCTGAGCCACATTAACCAGCTCCGACTGGGGGATCCCGAGGCTTTCTCAGGCCAGGTTGGAGATATAATCCTGCCACCTAGTCCTGGGTCTTCCCCGAGGCCTCCTCCTAGCTGGACATGCCTGGAACGCCTCCTTAGGGAGGCGCCCAACTGGCATTGATACGGGATGCCTGAACCGCCTCAACTGCCTCCTTTCGACGCAAAGAGCTCCTCACGGATGACTGAGCTTCTCACCCTATCTCTAAAGGAGACGCCAGCCACCCTCTTGAGGAAACCCATTTCGGTCGCTTGTACCCTGGATCCATGCCTAATGCTTCAGATTCATGCTTTTGTGAAAATTCTGTGAATGTATGGAACCTTAAAATGAGAACCATATCTCTTTGATCGCTTTTCAGAAAGTGTTATAAAGTGCACCGTGATATTTCTGTGGTATGAGGTGTAGTTCAACATATTCCAATGCAATTTCATGTTGTTACAATGCTGTCAGTGCCATTTTACCCCTTATTTGGAAATAAGGGGAAGAGTAACAGAACGGGATGAATGTGGTAATCAAAAGCTGGGATGACTAAATTTGCCAGATATTTGTCCTGGGCACAGATTTGCACCCAAACTCTCATATTAGGTGCTTGGGATCTTTACTGACAGATTTTCTACATCCCATCCAAAATAGAGCACACTAAACAGTGTAGAGTCAAGTGCTTCAGTACCCTGCCCTGGGGCTTTGGAATTAGATTTTCAGATGAGATGGATGAGTGCCCCCTACTGGCCCTCCAACACCTTTTCCAGTAGCATTGATCTCCCATCCATGGACCAATGAGGCCTGATGCTACTTATTTTTCAAATTCAAACCAGCAGTGGTATACAGGGTGCTATGCTGCTGGTTATTAATATAAGATACACAAATCCAGAGTTAATTTTCAATGACTCAATACAATTCATCCTTGGTTGCATAAATACTGTATAATCATATAATAACTATGTAAAATAATTATAAAATCTGAACATACAAGGCAAGATAAGAAAGTATAGGAAGATAAGGTATAATGAGACACAAGGAATAAAAAATAGGAAAATGAGATAAGACACCAGCATTTGAAGATAAGATTGGAACATCAAGAAAGAAGATAGGAGGATGATGAGACCAAAGGATAGGAATATAAAAGATAATATAGATTACATACAAGAATTGAAAGATAAAAAGAAAGATAAGAGACTTTCAATGACTTGAATCAAATGTATATATATCGTTGGTTAGCAATATAAACCAAACTTAAATCGAGTTGGGTTTGTCCTTACATTATTTCCTAAAATGAAATAACAAGCAATTTAATCGGTTTCGTGGGTGTTTATATGTACATGGCATCTTAAAGTTGAGCTTGTAAATGGTGCAAGTATGTGTGGTGTTTAAATATTTCAGCCAGGCTCAAACTAAGTAGGAACAGACTTCTATGGGGCATCCAGCTTTAATGCCAGCCTTCTGAGTGTACAAACATGCATGCATAACACTTAAAGAAATGTGCATCCTTTTAATTGAAATTCATACCTTAATTAAAGAAAAATATATCCAAGCCATTACCAATATTGTAAATATCTATAATTGTTGGAAATTACTGATTTATAATATTTTTTAAATCAGTTTTGTCAGCAGCCATTATTTCATTATCCTAATGCTGATGTCTTTTAGCTCATGCATAAAAAAATCATGTAATAACTATAATTCCGTATCAATGTAATGACAATTTGGTGAATGAAGATATTAATTTCTATCAAAATGCATAAAAATCCCTGGGTGACCCCAAACGTTTGGATGCTAGTTTGTATTTTCATTTGGGGCTGTACAGATGCAGCATTAATGTTATCACCACAGACAAAGCGTTGTCAATCTCCTTGAACCTGCGAGTAGGATGGATAAATTATTGCAGGGTGAAACATGGTTACAGGGTTCTTCAGTAGGGTATAGATTTGGTGACATGGTTCTTCAGTAGTGAACGGAATGTGTGCAAATCAAAAAAACAATTGGTTTTGTTCGTTGCGCACCATTCCATTCACTCCGGTTCCGAGCGTAATACGAGCCCGTCCTCCCCAATTAAGATCCACCGACCGCGGCTGGTATAGATTTGGTGACATGGTTCTTCAGTAGGGTATAGATTTGGTGACATGGTTCTTCAGTAGGGTATAGATTTGGTGACATGGTTCTTCAGTAGGGTATAGATTTGGTGACAGGGTTCTTCAGTAGGGTATAGATTTGGTGACAGGGTTCTTCAGTAGGGTATAGATTTGGTGACATGCAATACATTGTTCAGTGGGTTACGTGACGTCAGTGTGACAACAATGCAAAACGACCTGACATTAGCTTGCGTGTGCTTGACTTTCGACGTATTTATGTGTGTTTACTGCACTGTGATGGACTGTGTTTCAG